>CM055280.1:61685956-61985378 GCA_029237695.1 Conchocele bisecta
GTCGGCTACTAGTTGGCCTGGGTTTGCCTAGTTTTCTTGTTTGTACAGTGGGCAAATATATATATGTATATAGCTTGTCTATTTTTGCGCCTACAAAAACAAAATGCCACAAAAACGAAATTTATCCGAGCAGGATATAGAAGATATTCGCAATCTTCGAGGTGTCGAGTCTGCGGACGACACGAAGAAAAAATATGGGATCGGTACCACTCGTCTTCGAAGAATATGGGACGCCGTCGATGCGGAACGTAGTACAAAGCCCGAAGAACAAGAAACTAACTACCCCCGTAGTGCACAGGGTGACCACACCTGGTTCCACCGAGTTTCCCACGGCTCTACTAGAAAATCTGCAAAACGCCAGCTCGTTCGGAGAATCGACTAAATTTGAAACAAATTTGTCCGACATGGAGAGACGCCTGGAGAACCGGTTGGATACACTGGAACGCAGGCTGTTGGACGCAATTTCCGACGATGCCAGCCGTTTTGTAAAAACTATCGATTCCGAGTGTCCGAAGAAAGACGAGCAGGAGGTACACGACATTTGGAAAACCGTAGAGAATGCGAAGTGGTGGCTCGGGGTTCTCGTGGTGGCGTACGCGGTCTGCAAACCACTGTTCCCATTCGTGTCCCTAGAGTCTTGTAGAATCTGGAAGAATGGAGATCCCGACGCCCAGTTCGCGCACCCCACCAAACAGTCCGCCAAACCGGAGGAAAAAAAGAAAACTCCTAGCGAGTCCATACGCCCTGGCGACCCTTTCTACATGGAGTAGCTCTTTGTGTTGCATAGTTGTTTTGTGGGGGGGGGGTCTACAAGGCTGGCAACATGGATACCCGCATTTCCTTGTGTTTTGCTTTTGATGTGCCTAGTTGTAGTGTACGCATGAGAATGGGTCTTTCAAGAAGCTTGGGGTTTCCATCTAGTTGATCCTCCACGCATGAGTTTGAACAGTACAGACTCTCCCCTATTTGCAATATACCTATCCTTCTTGCGATACGAATGCTCTCCATATCCAGATATTCGAAATTCTGTGTCTACTGGTAGGGTTTCTAGTTTCTCGCATAGTGCCCACTTCTGGTCTCTCAGAAATACCATCTTGTCGAATTGTTCTACGGTAGTGTCCGCCTTTGTAGCTTCTTCCTGTTTCTCCCTCTCTTCCTCGTCTAGTTATTTTTCCAACATTTTTGCAATTCCTTTGGGAGCTACAATTATTCCCTAGGAGTACTCTACGATATCCTTGTTTCCCGAATGGTTTGGAGAATCCTTCTACTACAAATTCTAGTGGAAAGTGTGTGGTCCCACATAGATAGAATGGGTGTACTTTCCCAAATCCTCCTGCAAATGCATATTTCTCCAATATTTCTGGGGTGGATAGAACATCCGAAAGGGATTTTGGTGCCAACATATCATTGGAAATGGTCCTTGTCCTGGATGGGGTTCTCCTTCTAGTGTTCTTGCTTGTATCGCTAGAATTGTACCACCAAATGTTTTCTCTGTTTTTGGGATGTTTTGGAATCCACCAAGTACCTCCACGTGGGCTGGAACAAACGGGTTGTCTCTGTCTACCCATAGGTCTAGAAGTTTTGTAGATTTCTTGTGCATGCGAAACTCTGTACTAGCTTCGTGTAGTGGTTGCCGTAGTTTTTCTATCTTTTCTTCTAGTAGGGCTTTCTGTCGGACACTTCTTCCAGCCTCTCTCGGGCCTCTTTCTGTCGTAGAACTATCTTTTCCCACTCCTCCCGCTTTCTCTCCCTGGCGGCCTCCCTATTGATTTCTACGTGTGCTCTCCAGTTGTTTTCTACTAGTAGTAGTTTTTCTTCTGCTAGTCTTGCAATTCTGTCTCGTGTGGATAGTAGGCATGTTTCTCTTGTTGTGTCTATCTTCTCTATTGGAAATGGTATCCCTGTTCTGTTCCCGTGCCAATACTTTTTGTTCCATTGCCAACGCACGAACTCTGTGTCCACTAGTGGGCGAATACCCTCGCTAGGTTCTGGAGTTTCCTTTGTATGTCTTCCAAACGGTGCTTTGCTTCTCGCTAGATATGTTCCCCCTTCTGTTTTTCTATATGTTTGCAAGGTTGTACCTACACCATCTTCGTCCTGGTCCAATACTACCGCGTGTATAGGGAGTCCTACAAATCCAAATGCAGATACCCATAGAGGTACATATGTTTTTTCCAATGTTTGTATATCTTGATCTTGGTATGTTTTGTATACCCCACATAGCCTTCGTGTCCCCGAGTGTCCCCAATATATAGCATATAGTGTTTTGTTTGTTTCGATAGTAGAACTAGGTTGCAGTGTATAGAATTCGCTATGCCTTCCACTGCTTCTCGAGTGTTTGTTCCCAAAAAAGCTTCTCGTCTTCTGGATCCCCCATTTTCCGTATGTGTTGTACCGCGTTGGTTTGCAAGATCTAGAGAAATATCTTCTGCCTGTACTCCGTATAGAGACACCTCTACCCTACATATTCCCTTTTGTTGTACTAGTGGATGCGCAAATGTTTTTCCTAGTCTAGAATCTGGACAATCGCAGTAGTTTGCCACGTTGTTCCCCATACTGTCGAGGACGCCTGCACATTCCATCTGGCATACAAATTTGTTGTAGAATTTTCCTCTCCAAAGAGATCCGACTGGTGGATCTGGAACTAGAATGGATATACAGTTGGATCCTACACTGTCTACATTGTCTAGAATACTGCAATCTCCTTCCCAATTGTTTTGTAGGTGGGTTTCCAAAATATTTCTATCTAGTGTACCTGCGTAGTCTCTTGTACAATCTATTGCATACAGTCCTATACCGTCTAGTCGAAGGCTTTCTAGAAAGTTCGGAAGTTTTTCGAAAAGTTCCCCTATTTCTACATTGGCTACATCTAGTTTCGCTACCTATAGCTTCTGGTTCTTGGTTTGTTGGATGTTTTCTTTTGAATACGTCTAGAACGGTTCTATCCATCTCTAGAATTTTTGCACATGTTCTTCTATATAGTGTGGTTGTGTCTCCGAAATATCTGGATGTGGCTACTATGCGTACTTGTATGCTATCTGGTAGTCCTACTACGTGTGCGTGGGCACGAATGTTGGAAAGAATTGTTTTTGCAATTGGTCCTGCCGCGGATACAGATCTAGATCCTGCTTGTGTTGTGGAGATTTGATTTCTGCTAGTAGTGTCCATACATACATATCGTCTACAAATACTTCGGAAACTGGTTCCAGATGGGTGCGAATTCCCTCTCCCTGTGCTAGATTTTCCGATCCTTCTGGTACTTCTATCGTTGGGGTGTAGCAGACTGTGGATATGTCGCTTGCCAAGTTGTTGTCGTATATATTTTGAAGTAGTACGTGTTTGTCTGTCCGCTCTCCTACGGAGCGTATTCCCATATCTTTTGCTGTTGCGAACTTTGTTGTTTCTTGCATTTTTGAGAAGTAGCTGAACTATATATAGCTGAATTTTTATGTTCAATTGGTTGTTTTTTCATTTTTGAAACTGTCATAATTTTTTCGGCGCTCATCTTCGGCGGTAGAAATGTCAGAAAAATGGTAGAATGATTCTTTTCGTCTTTCTTGAGATTCTTGATTGCTCTGTATGGTGGTATTCCAATATCGTACATCGAGTACATATTTCATGTGGTAGCTGAACATAGTAGCCGAAAACATCCTCCATTTTGCCACCCTTATTAACATATACATATATAATGGAGTGTGAGACTTGTTGTAAAACGTTTACGCGTAAAGACTATCTACGAAGGCATCTAGCGAGACGTAGAAAGTTTCCTTGTGCCCCCCCACAATTTCAATGCCCCAGATGCCCTTGTAAATTCGTTAGTGCCCAAACTCTTTGTAGACATAAGCAACTACGCTGCCCTGTGGCTACAGGTGAACGTGGTAGACTAGAGCTGGTAGAATTAGTTGCTGATCTGCGAAATAAATTATCTATATTGGAGGAGGAAAATATGGTGTTGGAATATAGACTATTGCGCGAGGACGCATTTAAATTGGAAACTTATTAGAATAAATTCATAAATTTACTGTCGTAAAAACATCATGTATTTATGACAACGAGACAAAAATAAATCCTTTTTAAGACTATTGTTTTATCTGTTCAATTGGACGTGAAAACAACATGATGTATTTATGACAACGAGACAAAAATAAATCCTTTTTAAGACTATAGTTTTATATGTTCAATTGGACGTGAAAACAACATGATGTATTTATGACACACATTTTGGATGTTTGTGGTTGGTGGGAGACAATTTCCTCGTTAACCAATTTTTGATTTTTCGGGGGGTGGTGGAGTAGTATAGAGGGTGGAGAAATGATACCACCGTTAGGTGGTATCATTTTGACTCCCTCTATACTACTACTACAGACCACAGTAACTTTATGATATGATGGAATCATCGGCTAGCATAAAACGTTACCTGATAAATATAATCAGCCTAGGGTATGTTGATATAAAGTATATCAGGCTCAGCTCGGAAACGGGAGGACTACGGGTTTCCTAGCCTTGCCTGATAAACTTGATATCGACTTGACACTAACCTGATATTCTCTATGTTCTCTATATGTACAGTGATACCGCTCTAAATCGGAGGTACCCAGGTTGTCAGGTCAATAGAGAATAGTAGATCATTGCCGTGAATGGAAAAACATATCGATGGTCTAGTAACATAAGGTGTAACTGCTATGCTATAGCAGTTACGACCTTATGTTACTGGACCATCGATATCTGGCAAGGCTTAGGAAACGGGATGGGCGAGGCTCCGTGCCGCGCCAGATATGTTTTCCCATTCACGGCACTAACCTGCTATTCTACATTTATTTATCCCTTCAACATTACAAATAGCTTTAAAATGCAAATTAATAACACAAGCCGCATCCTCAAAATCTGAGAATCGACTAGTATGACAACCGCACATATTCATACGCAGTTATTAGGTCGTATTGACAGGATATCAAATTTGTTTCACGGCACCGTGTTTCACGGCACATACGCACTGTGTTGACGGGATAAAAAGCGATTCCACTGTCACAGTATTTCGGTTATATGGGAACTCGACGATGAGCATACGAGTGAACATACGAGTGCACATGATATACACAACCGTGTGTGTTAATTTGGCCCCGATTTTCTGAACATCTACTGGCAATGCCAACTCGCAGTCAAGCAATTTGATTGTCTGAGCTTGAGCTGCAGCACAGCTCATACTCAGACAAGCTCCTGGATTTCAAACACAATACTGAAGCGTTAGAAAATAAACAGATAGCGCAGGCGTGGTGTGTCAATGTTTCTGATCTATTGGCAATGCCAAGCAGAAATCAAGCCGTTTGACTGTCTAAGCCTGAGCTGTAGCACAGCTTAGGGTCTGTGAATCAAGCTGCTTGAGCTCAATCTTAAAGGTACATGCCCACTCAGTAGGCACAAACTGCTCTTTATAGGAATTAAGTAACTGTATAATTAAGTCACTATTCCACCAGTTCTAAAAAAATACATATGCCCGTTATAATGTCACTATTCCATACCGATAGTGACTCGCGGTGATATCAGGTTATTTTCATATGCAAATGGCATGATAATTTTAAATTATTTATACTAATTAAATGCGTCACCAGAAAAAAATAATATTTTTTCGACAGATTATAAAGTATGATCATTGCACATCAAAATATAAATACAGATAATAAATAGTAATGCCAATAATATTTTAAGGAAACACGGTTATCGCCCGTGATATCAGTGTGGAAATTTACGTCTGATATAAACTCTATAATAATGCCAATCAATACGTGGGGTCATGGAGAATGAATGTTTATATTGCCAGAAAATGTCTCAGATGATGTCTCTGATATAAAGAACATTGTTTGCCGACTGAGTGGGCGTGTACCTTTAATATTCAAGTAACCTGCCCTGTATTGACCGAATACGTACTGACTGATAACATATTGTTGTATCAGGCATTGACCTGTTATCAACATCCGGGTTACAACAAAGTGAAAACTGACGTTCCATTGGTCGTTTGACGTCACGTGACGTTACCGAATGACGTCAGTGTAATGACTCAACGTAAACAAGTCCGCGTTCTGTCCATATAATACGACGTCATATAATGTCATTTTCGAGCATAAAACGTTACCTGATAAATAGAATACCAGGTTAGTGTATTTTGATATCAACTTTATCAGGCTCGGCTCGGAAACGGTAGGAATTCCTCGACAAGCCTCGGAATTCCTACGCGTTTCCTAGCCTCGCCTGATACATGTAAACCTGATATCAAAAGACACTAGCCTGATATTCTCTAAATATTCAAGTATTATGGAATAAAGAAGTTGACAAATATTAGAAAGATTAGCACAGGCGGTACTGTATCTGGGGCCCGTTTCACTAAACTCCGTACGATTAAAATGTTCGTAAGTGCAAATTTATGATCGTCTGGAAATGTTAATTGATGGATTTACATTTATTGAGCATTGGCTGCATATGCAGACTATGCTCAAAAAATGTAAATCCAATCATTGTTCACAAGAAAATATTGTTACTGTGAAATTTACAGACTATCATAATTTTGCATTTACGAACATTTTAGTCGTACGAAGTTTATTTAAACGGCCGCCTGATCGTTAAACACAAATTACAGTGACGCTCATCTCAATTAAACGCCGAAAGTCTATCATATTTACAGAGGTTCGTATCGTTGACTACGTTGAACTGTAGATATCGCCTTGAGGCGCGATACACAATCGCCTGCGTTAAACTTGTCAGGATTACCAACACTTCTGAACATATGCATATACATGTACAGTCGAACCTCCCCGAATGGCCACCTCTCTGCAACAACACCCTCTATATAACGCTATTGTATATCCCAAATGGATGATTTCCTTAGACCCTTAGATTGCTGAGCACGAAACGAAACGTCTGCTGTTGCTTTTGCCTTCTTTCTCAATAAAAACATATTTTGACAGCATTTTAGAATCATTTCCATTGGAAATGATTCTAAAATGTTGCCAAAGCATGTTTTGATGGTAATTATCGAAGACACTAAATAAACAGCGGACGACAAATTTTAATTTAGCATTAACCTCCCTACAACAGCCACCTCTCTACAACAGCCAGTGTTGCGTCTTCCCATGGGTGGCTGTTGTAGAGAGGATGCACTGTATTAGCAATGCCAACTCGCAATGAAGCAATTTGCATTTTGAAATAATAAAATGACAACTATTTGCAAGATTAGCGCTGGCAGCAGAGTATTATGCAAATACCGTATAGTATGGTCACTCCTCAGAGACATTCCATCTCATATTTTCGCTGTTGCAAAGCGACGACGAAATTGTGTTTGTGAGAAATGGGGCTTATGATATGCATGACCAGTCTAGCTCCTGATCTTCTGTCACAGTCCAGTCTACCATTACCCCCACGTATTGATTGGCATTAGTATACATTTTATATCAGATGTAAATGTCCACATTGATATCAGGGGCAACAACCGTGTTTCCTTAAAATGTTAATGGACATTATTGTTTAATCTCTGTATTTAATGTTTGATGTGCAATGATAATACTTTATAATCTGTCGAAAATATTTTGTCAGGTGACGCATTTAATTAGCATAAACAATTAAAAAATGCCTCATTTGTATATGAAAATATCCTGATACCACCGCGCGTCTCTATCAGTAAAATAAATATTACTGTATGATTATATCTGTATAGCGGGCTATCGGCACTCGTAAGGTTTAGGAGAGCAGACCGTGGCCGAGGGGTAACACCTTCGGACTGCCACGCTGGTGACCCGGGTTCGATTCAGGGTTCCAGGGCGTCAGTATTTCTGAGATACTTTGTATTTCCTGCTCTACTAGTCCTTTCGGATGGGGACATTGAAAGGCGGTCCCGCGTATCAGATTTGAAGGAGAGTCTGGGCACGTTAAATCGATTCTTCGCGAAAATGACATAAGTCTGTGCCGAATTCCCTTCACCACCAAATGCAGCTCATGAAGATGCGTTAGCTGCGCCATATTTCATCATATTAAGGAAAATATCAAATAATACTTACTTTGGAGTGGGCGACGTTGTTGTTGTTGTTGTAACCACTTTATCCCGTCAACACAGTGCGTATGTGCCGTGAAACACGGTACCGTGAAACATTTTTGATATCATGTCAATACGACCTAATCACTGCGTATGAATATGTGCGGTGACTGGAGTTATTTTTTTGCATTTTAAAGCCATTTGTAGGTTTTTACGGGATAAATAGAATAGTAGGTTAGTGCCGTGAATGGGAAAAATATCTGGCGCGGCACGGAAACGGGATGTGCTCGGCAGAGCCTAGCCCATCCCGTTTCCTAAGCCTTGCCAGATATTTGTTCCCATTCACGGCACTAACCTACTATTCCATATTTATGTCTTTGATGACGATTAGAAACAAGCGCGAGAACACGTGTACAAATGCCTCCGGTGGTATAGATGGGGGCGTCAAGGTGGGCGGAGTACCTGGGGGAAACCCAGTTGCCCGGATTGACGACCACCATACCATCTCACATACCGTCCCGTTCGAGGACCATGCCCGCTTTGGTGAGAAACTCTCACGATATCAATTGTGTTAACCGGACAACACGCCATTGATCCGCAACTATGTTGTTCCATCAATTGCGACAAAATAATGAAAAAGAAGATAATGCCATATTTTGTCATTTACATCCGAATATGCAATACAAATATATGGAAAACAAACATGGGATGTTGCGTTTACTGGGGTAGCAAAACAGTTGGTCTGTTTAAAGCTTGCGTCATGCCCATAATTTTGTTTCTTAATTACAAACAAGCCCGGGAGCACTGATGCAAATCCTATGGTTGGCACATGTGTAGACACAAGGGTGGTCTTTAATGTGGGTGGGTGTTGCTGAGGTGAGGGTGGCGGACCGAAAGACCCCGGGGAAGCCTACTTGTCCAATCTGGCGACCATAATAACATCTCTATAATGGTACCACGTGGTTTTCCAAACGTTTCCGAACGCGGTTTGCCGACATGACGTAATGTTTGACGTTAAGTTTACAATAGGTTCATGTAAACATCCACTTGATAAACATACATATTTTATCACATACATGTATACACCTGGGGCCCGTTTCACTAAACTTCGTACGACTAAAATGTTCGTAAGTGCAGATTTAGAATAGTCTGTAAATTTCAATTGATGGATTTGCATTTATTGAGCATAGGCTGCATATGCAGCCTATGCTCCATAAATGTAGATCCAATAATTGTTTACAAGAACACACTGTTAATGTTAAATTTACAGACTATCATAATTTTGCCCTTACGAAACTTTAGTCGTACGAAGTTTAGTGAAACTGCCCCCTGCTTTTTAGTCTCTTGTACATCTATATTTTCGTAAATATCTCAGCAACTGCGTAACAATTGCTATGCGATACAGCACATATACCCCAGCAACTAACATTATAGTATAAGTATAGCCATCGCCGTTTCGAATATATTTCAAGGTAACTTACATTCCATAAATTCTGCGCATGCGCAGTGATACAAAAACTGCTAAACGTTTTCATTGAAAACTCACCGCATGTCCAGTGAACAAACAAAGGAAAACGCACAGAAACCTGGTTTCTGACCAACGCAGCGGAAACCTCGTAATACGCCGTATGAAAACTCTGAACACAATTATTTGTAACTTCCTACTTCCTTTCTTCTAACTTCCAACTTCATTACTTCTTATTTCTAACTTCCTTGCTTCTTACTTCTAAATTCCAACTTCATTATTTCTACTTTTAACTTCATCACTTCTTACTTCTAACTTCCTTACTTCTAACTGCATTACTTCTAACTTAATTACTTCTTACTTCTAACTTCATTACTTCTAAGAAGTAATGAAGTTAGAAGCAATGAAGTTAGACCAAACTTCCTTTTTTCTGCGAGTCGATTATTTCTGGCGTGATCGACCGCGTGGTGGATAGTGTCAATGGGAGTTTTTCTAGAAATTGACCCCCCCCTACTTGAAATGACCCCCCCTTTTTTTTGGGCCCCCATTTTCAAAGCTAAAACGTGAACGGTGAACACATTTTATTGCAAAAGTTCTCTTTCGTGAGTGCATGCTGTGGCCCTCAAAAGGGCTGTTGTCTGGCGATCAAGCTTTACTGCTTCGGTGTTTCGTTGTCGTAGTCAGCAACACGCTGTAGGTATTCGACATGTTCTTCGCAGTCTCTCGATCGGCAGCTGCGACACGGCAGGAATCTGAGAGTTGTCCGCAGCGTAGGTCGACCCCGTATGGCAAATGAAGGTGCCTGGTCTCGTCGTATCTCTTCATCACAGTCTTCGGTTATCGTTGTCATCAGTGTGCTGCTACTGCTGCTGCTGTTGGACGATGTGTTCATGTTGCTGACCAAGCTTGAACTGATTTAGGACTGGCACAGAAAGTGATCTTGTTGTAGCGGGATGAATAATAATCGGCCAATCAGCGAGCTCGTTACAAAAAATAAATAATTGACCAATCAGATGCCGTGTCTCACGCAGAAGCTGTTCGACCAGTCGGAAGCGAGGAAGTTATGACGTCATATTTCCGTAAAGAAAAAGCAAATGGCGGAGAATTTTTCAAAGTGGGGTGGGGGTGTGTATATAGAGAAGTAAGGAAGTTAGACGTAAGAAGTGGTGAAGTTGGAAGGTCGAAGTAAAACGTAAAGAAGTTCGAAGCAAGAAGTAATGAAGTAGGAAGTAATGCAGTTGGAAGCTAGAAGTATTGAAGTCAGAAGTCCCTCCAGGGCTTCCATAACATCTAGTGCATTATTGCAGTTACGTTGTAACGTTTATTGAACAAGACAATGGCAATTCCAATTCAGAGATTATAAGAAGCTTAACTTTCAACATGTCAGTCTTTAATTGAATTTACTCCGTCTGACAAAGTTATACGGCGAAAACGGATTAAGCTATATAAACGAGTTGATTTTAACACAGACGTCTGTATCTTCAATGAAAACGGTTCTGCTTTAGCACGTACGATGTAGTTGCGAACAGTAAATCTTGAAATCTACTCCCGTACCGCCTTCCATCGAGCTCTACGAACGGTACGAGAATATGCTTCAAGCGTTACGGCTCGCAACTACTTTAACAAAATGCATTCTTTGACAATTCTTTGACAGAATTATGTGGCGCTCAATGATAAATATAGTATTGAGCTCGATATTGTGTTTGACCATTAGTTTGTTTGTTTGTTTATTGGTGTTTAACGGCGTATCAACAGCTATATATATGGTCATGTAAGGCCGGGCAAACGGATTCGATCCCGTTTTAACCTGCTTGATTGGAGGGAAAATCCCAAAATCAGAACGGAATTTTGACATCGAGAACAAATATATTCAGCCCTTACATTAGAATAACCCGACCTGGTGCCAGGTCCACACCAAACCAATAATCGTAATACTAATATAAGGGATATAGCCGTATTCAACGGTCACATACAAAATTCCAAAGACGTACATGACGGCCAAACCAGGGGCCCTTTTCACTAAACTTCTTCGTAAGTGCAAATTTAGAATCGTCTGGAAATTTCAATTGGTGGATTTACATTTATTGAGCATAGGCTGCATATGCAGCCTATGCTCAATAAATGTAAATACAATATTTGTTTGCAAGAAAAAGTTGTTAATGTGACATTTACAGACTATCATAATTTTGCACTTACGAACATTTTAGTCTTACGAAGTTTAGTGAAACAGTCCCCAGGTCTCCAGTCGGAATTCCGGTAAGGATGAACCCCGATCGTTGAATTACCCATCGCGTGTTCCCAACTAACCACCTGCTTGTGACCAGTGTAATCCTGGAACGAATATGTGGCTGTGACTGGTGAAATGGGGATTATGGGAGTTGCGACCAGTTTAGATCCAGATCAGCCTGTACATCTGCAGTCTGATGAGGAACTCTGTAACGTCAGTTTCTAACAAGAATCTATATATATCGTTATCAGGCAACAGCGGCCCGTTTCACTAAACACTGTACGACTAAAATGTTCGTAAGTGCAAATTTAGGATCGTCTGTAAATTCCAATTGATGGATTTACATGTATTGAGCATAGGCTGCATAATGTTGACACAAACATGTATTATATAGAGGATATTCATATTTTTGCAACGAATATGACATATATGTTCATCGAGTGGTGTGAGATGTCCATATTTCACGAGTGCCGTTTTCACACCACGAGATGAACAGATATGTCATATTCGTTGCAAATATATTAATATTCTATTTATTATATACCGCTCAATGGAAATTACCAGTTTTTTAGACTGCATACGGTAATGAATGTGTATTTGCAGCCTGTTTGCGCTGTTTTACTGCCGATGCGCGTTATGAATATAGATAGCGGAAGTAGTCGTATTTTCACCGGAAGTTGTTTATTTCATCGATGTGAACATATGACTTTTATTTACATCGTATAACTATGTATTTCATGGGTAGGTATATAATAAATTGTTATTACCCACAAGTAACATATTATTAAAATCTAATAACATTAAAACAATATCATCATAGTAGTTGTTGTCATCGAATATGTTTGGTAGTCAGCAAACACGCCATAAAGAAATATAGGCGGAGTTATCTAATATGGGTAGAATTATCGTTAGCTGCGCCATTGTGTGGGCGGAGTTATCGTCAACTATGCCATAATGTGTGCGGAGTTATCGTCAACTGAGCAATAACATGGGCGAAGTTATCGTCAACTACGCCATAATGGCAGATTTATCGTGAAATTCACCGTAATATGGGCGGAGTTATCGTTAACTACGCTATGATATGGGCGTAGTTGTCGTCAACTGCGCCATAATGTAGGCGGAGTTATCGTCAACTGCTGAATACCATGGGCGGAGTTATCGTCAACCACGCCATACTATGGGCGGTGTTATCTCCAACTATGTCATCACGTGGGCGGAACTATCGACATTTTCCGCTGTGCAGTTTAACGTCGTCAATCGCGGCATCGCCGGTGTTCGTGGTTCCCTTAATGCCGCGGATAATAATCTGGAAGGTGCCATTGGTGGGTGGTAGTTCCACGCTTCGCTCCACCCAGATGGGCTGAGGACTGGCCGTGAGGAATGCTTGTATTAGATTCTCACCTGATGCCGGAGCTTGTAACTGTGTAGTAGAAAACACGATGTAACATGAAGGACATGCATGCGTTAATCTTGTCCAAATTATCAAGTCACTCAAACTTGCTTGATTGCCTGCCAACACATGTTAGAAGCGTTGAACGCTTCTAACATGTGTTGGCAATCAAGCAAGTTTGAGTGACTGAGACTGTGCTGTAGCACAGCTCAGTCTCAGTCAATCAAACTGCTTGATTCCAGGCACAGTACGCAAGTAGTTTGAACTACAAAAACTGACACATATTGGCACGGTTAGCACAGGCGGTAGTGTAGTCGACCGTTAAATAGGTAGACGGTAATTGTTCTGAGCATTAATTAAAGGTACACGCCTACTCAGTAGACACAAAATGTTATTTATATCAGAGACATCATCCGAGACAAACAAACATTCGTTCACCATTACCCACGTATTGATTGGCAGTATTATACATTATATATCCGACGTAAAATTTCCAGTGATATCAGGGGCGATAACCGTGTTTCCTTAAAACTGACATTATTATTTATCCTCTGTATTTATTTTTTGATGTGCAATGATCATACGTTATAATCTGTAGATAATATTATTTGTCCAGGTGACGCATTTAATTAGTATAAATAATTAAAAAGTGTCATGCTGCCTCATTTGCATATGAAAATAGCATGATACCACCGCGCGTCACTATCAGTAAAATATACATTACTAAATGCGTATATACCACCGCGCGTCACTATCAGTAAAATATACATTACTAAATGCGTATATATGTATAACGGGCACTCGTAATTTTTAGAACTGGTGGAATAGTGA
The DNA here is from genome assembly GCA_029237695.1 of Conchocele bisecta. Taxonomy (NCBI): domain Eukaryota; kingdom Metazoa; phylum Mollusca; class Bivalvia; order Lucinida; family Thyasiridae; genus Conchocele; species Conchocele bisecta. The sequence goes on from CM055280.1 coordinate 61,699,890, forward strand.
CAAAATTATGAACATACTTATGTAATACCTATAAAGAACGGTTTGTGCCTAGGAAGTGGGCATGTACGTTTAAGGCGGGGCTATGTAACGAACGGATGAGTATTTACATATTTGGAGACGCTCTCTGCTTGACTATTTGCATAGCACCGCCTTAATTCATGCCCACATGCGCAAACATGCTTCTTTCTACCGATGTCTCGATCTACTAGTTTCATGTCACAACGAAATGATTATTATCCCGTCAACACAGTGCGTACATGTATGTGCCGTGAAACTTGTTTGATATCATGTCAATACGACTTAATCACTGCGTATGAATATGTGCGGTGGCTGGGGTTATTTCTTTTTCATTTTAAAGCCATTTGTAGGTGTTGTCGGGATAGATAGAAAAGTAGGTTAGTGCCTTGAATGGGAAAAATATCTGGCGCTGCACGGAAACGGGATGTGCTCGGCTCTCCTTGCCAGATATTTGATCCCATTATCCCACGGCACTAACCTACTATTCTCTATGTATACGTTGAGCATTAGATACAGACAGTTCGAATTTCAATTGTGATTGTGGTTATTATACATGTAATAATAACAAGGTGCATGGTCACGTGGTTATAACAACAACAACAGTGGATGAAAGTGTTGAAATCTTGAAAGTATTATTTGGTATTTTCCTTAATATGAAACGGATTTTGATGAAATATGGCGCAGCAAAAGCGTCTTCGTGAGCTGCATTTGGTGGTCCATGGAGTTTGGCTTATGTCGTTTTTGCCAAGAATCGATTCTTCGCAAAAACGACAGAAGTTTGGGCGTTTGGGCGACATTTAGAGACCAGCAAATGCAGCTTAACAAGACGCATTTGATGCGCCATATTTCATCAAAATCCGTTACGTAATCAGGACACTATAAAAGAATACGTACTTCGAATCAGATGGATTCTGGAAATTTCAATACTGGTTGTTGTTGTTAATACCACGTGATCATACACCTTGAATAAGTGTACATTTATTGGAGAATTCGTTGGGGAAAAACGCAGTGGCTCTTTACGATGTTTCGTATAAATTAGATCATGGTTCGTCCGCATGTACGAGGACATAATTGCGAGCTTTAGCGAGCGGATTATCGCTCGTACATGCGGACACGCGTGATTTAACTTATTTATCACAACCTCATGCACATACCTTGCACACGAACTGTGCTAACACAGAAACAACACCCGGTAATGTGTCAAAGATGTGATAATATTAAGTTAAGGTGTGCCTCTATTAGTTGCCATAGTGACATCATTTGCACGCTATTTCGAGAATACTGCACACACTCTACTATCGTTACTACAGCATCATGTGGGCGGAACAATGTCATCATGTGGGCGGAATTGCCGTTACTACAGCATGATGTGGGCGGAGTTATCGTCAACTACACCGTCATATGGGCGGAGCTTGTCAACTACGTAATAACTAAATATGGACGGAGTTACCAACGTCATCATACTTATCACGAATTGACCATTTACAAATTTACAGCAGTATAATTATGCTTTATGCTTTATGGAAACAGTAGATAATACCGCCGGTAATTATACGACGGACAAGTGTCGCCATATTGCGCAAGCTAACCCAAATTGTCTGTCTGTAACGTAGATCCTGTCCTGCGTTACAGACAGACAATTTGGGTTAGGCACAAACATGGGTATCCATACCTGCATTAGGATTTGAATGGAGCCCATACCAGCGCCGTACATATTGGTCGCTATGTGGAGACAGTAGGTTATTCCCCCCGGAATTACGGGCGATATAAGGTCCGCGAAATCTCCAGTGTTGCGCAAGCTTGTTTCTATATACATGTAGTGTCCGTTTCCTGAATAACAAAGAACACACACACACATTTCCTGTTGAACATGCTTACAGTCAAACTTTATTATAACGAAGTTAGTCGGTCTGCCGACTACTCAATATAGGCATGTGTTTGATACGCACATATAATGTAGGAATATTTACACTTTCAATAAATTCATACTGTTAACGCCCAGTCAACTACGGTGGCACAGAGGGGACATGGAAATATTTTTTACTTTCGCGTGCGCACGCGATAGCTATTTCGTGCTCACGCTGTAACTATTGCGTGCGCACGCGACAGCTATTGCGCACGCGACAGCTATTGCGTGCGCACGCGATAGGGTTTTGCGTGATAGCTATCGCGTGCGCACGCAATAGCTATCGCATGCGCACGCGAAAGTAAAACACATTTCTATGTCCCCTCTGTGCCACCGAAGTCAACGTATTACGATTATATGCCAATGAAATGCATTAGCCTTATGTGACGTCGCGCGACGGTGTTGATTGGTTAAGGTTTGTTTGACGTCATTAATGTCTGCAGGATATGGATAATTCTCAAATGATTATATGAACATGCCACTACAATATTGTCATTAGAGCCTTAATAGTGGAGGGGCACTTTGAAGAGAAGTGGCTTAAAAACTACTTGTGTTCAACTCAAGAGAGCAAAAGCAACGGGGCTATGCTAGATTGATACATCATACCTTCCTGAACATGAATCCGGTGTCGGTCAATCAAATTAGGTGGGACAAGGTCAATTCTGGGGTAATTAAGTGCAAAGAGGTCAAACGAGTTCAAAACAAGTCAATACCTGATACAGCACTATGTTATCAGTCAGTACGTATTCGGTCAGCACAGGCTAGGCTACCTGATAAATATTCGTATCAGGTCAATACCACACCCTCCGGACTGGAAGTCAGGTATCACCGTTAGGCCACAAACCCACCCTGTTCGGCCAATATAAAACTCGTTACCTGATAAATAGTGAGAATACAAACCGTTCGGCCCCGTATGATCACCGTCTGGTCCCGTGTGCACAGTCATAGTCTGTCCGACTCCCCGGTCCCAATTCATCTGGTCAGTCGCGCCCTGTTGCCATTTACAAGTGTCCCGGTCAAAGTCACAGGCTATCGTCACGTCTGAAACATACGTGATTATATCTTGTCAGGATGTACTTTGACGTTGACTGTTTGTGGCTGTAACTGGAGAAATTGCGACTTATGGACTGTATGTATAGTCTGATCAGGATATGCACTGTTCGCCATTCCCTGAATGAAACAATCGTGACAATAGCAATAGCTGTTATTGGTGGAATCAATTAACGATCACATATATGTCTAATATGTATAGGTTATTTGATTGGTATGTGGGTATATGCACGAGTTCCGCAGCGTGCGATATTGCGCGACTTTAGGAGTAGTCGCGCAATATCGTTGCGCGGCGGAACGAGTGCCATATATCCACATACGAATCAAATAACATTTTTATTATATACGTACATCATTCTAAATGTATATGCGCTTTAAGAATATAAATACAATAAATAAATTAGTGGTGGTTTAGAAGGAACTAATTTGCGTTGTGAAACGTAGTTCCGGCACTGACCAATATGAACTCACGCGACGTCAATATGCGTTGCATTGTGTTTCAATGGGAAACGAAAGCACGTATATAAATAAGGAAAGATATTGACGTCTTGCGTTGCATTGTGTTTCAATGGGAAACGAAAGTACGTATATAATACAATACAATTATTGGCAAGCTTAGCGCAGGCAGCATTGTATCTGTGTGGGATATTTGCACGTAGGGATGAAGGGTATCATCTTATCCTCTTACATAGAGGCAAATGATGACGTGTTAAAGGCCGGCTTATCTGGACCTACTGTAACTGTTACAGTGTTTTCAAATTTTTGTTTTTATATGGTCTGTCGAATTGAAATACAAGCGTTACATGCCCACTCAGTAGGCACAAAATGTTCTTTATATCATGAGAACTTGATATCATTTGAGACATTTTCTGGCAAAATAAGCATTCATTCACCACTTTTTTGATATGTAATGATCGAAATTTATAATCTGTCGAAAATGTTATTTTTTCAGGTGACACATTTAATTAGTATAAATAATTAAAATATATCCTGCCTCATTTGCATAATTATGAAAATAGGCAGATATCCCCGCGAGTCACTATCAGAATATATAAAATATTACTAAATGATTGTATATGTCATTATAATTCCAGCACACAAATATTTACACAATTCCCTAACATTTGATTGGCCCATAGCAAGTCTCTGTCCAAAATGTATGTCCCAGTAAACTCCCACGCCGAACTACTTTCCGTAACCGTGAGGCGCAGTTAAAATAATTCTTTAAGAAAACGGAAAATAAACACATTTTCTTGACGAATTTATTTCAAATGCTGGAATTATAAGGAATTGATTGCCTTTTTGTTGAATTTATCCGGGATATAAACTTCGTCCAGTATTCCCGCGACTTTTACAAGTTTATACCCCGATAAATTCAACAAAAATGCTATTAATTCCTATAATATACGACTGACCAACTGACCGACCGACCAGTTTACGCACCTATACAAGAGTCGTCCATTATGAGTAGATCGTCAATTCCTATGTCGCCATGGTAACCCGTTCCGGCGGTCGCTTCCACGACAATGACGTAATCGTGTGATGGGTTGAATATGTCAATGGCCGCCTGGACCCAGTTTCGACCTTGATCCGGATTTCGTCCATACAGACGTCGCCTGGTGCGTACAGATTTCCTTGAATAAAAGGGGAACCAGGTGTTATTATGGCCGATAGTCTTCACATGTTGACATGAATAACATGAACATAGAGTAAATTACACATGTATTACCCCTATATAAGTTGATATTCCATAGTTTTGACTAATTCTCTCGGTTTTCACGAGCCTGGCAACAGGTCCGCGTGCCTGGGTAATATTGCCGCTTGCCTGTGCATAGTTCGGCGTACCTGGGCAATAGTGAAAACTAGCTCACACCTGAAAATCATGATACAATTCAACGTAATTTAGATCGGTCAGTCGATGCGCCCCACGCCAAATTTACGTTCATTGTGTCGCATGCACTGTTACAGGTTGAGTAATCAAAGTACTGAAAGTACTGAACATAGGGTACTACAAGAATTCCGCCACGGAAGCGGTGTTGCGCCTGAAAATGCTTTGTCGGTACAAAACAATGTTGTAGCAGGATTTTTGTTAAAGTTTCTGCATTACTTTGAAATCGCCATGTTTACTTCTGTTTTGTGAATGAAATAGTTGGTCCCGGATCGAGTAAATTAAAACATACAAATGACGTCATTGGGTAAACCGCTGACAAAATATTCAATGTATGGAAGCCCAAACTTGTTAGAATATTTTTTTTGTCGTATTTTCAGTACTTGCATTAATATGGGTATTAATATACGCTGGATGTGTTATACTGTCATTAATTTATTCCCTGACTGTAATTTATCACTTACTGACTTATTGACCCCCTTCCCTGAACGTAGAATTGACACTACTGTTGGCGTGTATTGGCCACCATAGACAAATGTCAATCAGGCAGAATTCGGGAATGTCATTAAAATCCGCTGTAAATCCATCGATAGAATGAGGATTAACATCAGTTAGACACACACGTGCGAGTTTTGTTACGACACAATCGCGATCATTAAAACAATCTGGGTCAACAGATAGCTGTAACCCCATTGATATCGTTTGTGTGTTGAACGCGTCGCGTGTTTACACGTGTTTATCCGGTGGAGAGTATTCGGAGGGGAGTTAACTCTGTTACTAAATTTAGCGATGACCGCACGATTTGTGACGCAAATGGGGGCAAATAACAACTTGAACGCGTAACAAAATAATCCGATGTATTTGTGTACGTAGAACATCCGTTGTTGATATTGTTCAGTGCAAGTAGTTTTTCATACTATTATTTTCAATTAACGGTTGCGTATGACAGTTAAACGTTGAGTAACACAATGCATTTTGTTGTTATGGTTATTTTCCAAGATATCACTACGGACTAGCCCATCGATGGGGGTATGGGGCGTGGCTAACTATCCGACGCGATTCCAATACATAGGCTACCCTATGTAATAAAACGGTATTTCATGGTCATACGGGGAACATTCAAAACCGATTGCCCCTCGATGCTGTGGACAACCCGATGCACTATTGCCAAAGGCCTTCAGCCTCGGACAATAGTACCTCGAGTCGTTCACAACACGTCGTGGCGATAGTTTTAACTTTTACCCGGATGAAATGAAATTACGGAGCCCCGCAGGAGACATGGATTTTTTTTTATTAATTCGTCCCCACGAAATAACAATTCGTTCCGTCAAATTAAAAATGCGTCCCCTCGAATAATCAATTCATTCCCACGATATAACAATTCCTTCCCTCGAATTAACAGTTCGTTCCCACGAAATGACAATTCGTTCCCTCAATTTAACAAATATTATTGAAATTGGTGAAGGAATGAATGAGTATTAAAAACTTCAACGCATTTGCCTTGCAAACAATGTGAACATAAGTCCCCAGTAACCTTGACCTTGGGTGTTCGGGCGTGGGTCGTATGCGAAAGAAAGCACCATCACTGGACAGACACTGTGGACGAATATGAAATTGATGAAGCAGTTACAGGGGCGGATCTAGAGGGGGTGGGTTCCGGGGTTGCACATTGGGTGTTCGGGCGTGGGTCGTATGTGAAACAAAGCAACATCTCTAGACAGACAGACATTGTGGGCGATTAGTATTGACATGATTGAAGGAGTTAAGGAGTTAATGAAAACTTAAACGCATTTGCCTTACTGACGGACGCACACACCCATACACGCACACACGCACGTACGGACAGGGGTAAAACATAATGCACCACCCCCAATAAATTGGTGGGGGCATACAATTCAAGGCTGTTGCATTTACAGTCACGTTATTGTTAACGACCCCTGTAGCCGATTTCATCAACTTTGCAAAGCATACTTTAGTAGCAAAGTATACTTTGAGGGAGAAATTTTCAATTTTATGATAAATTTATTAATTTTTATTATACTGAATTTATTACATTATCACAGCCAATTTGGCTGTGATAATGTAATATATTCAGTATAATAATTCTGCATACTTGTAATCATGAAATATATGCATTTGTTAGTTCTATATGAAATAATGCTTTTCAGGAAAAATAAATGATCTCTCCCTCAAAGTATACTTTGCTAGTAAAGTATACTTTGCAATGTTGATGAAATAGGCTACTGATCATCATATTATTCAGACATATTTGTTTCCGTATTTTTTTCCGTATCCTATCTAATCCGGCACATGGAGTGGCCAACTGTTCAAACCATCAGCCAGTTTTGTGGCGTTTGACAAAGAACGAGAAATGTAGATGTAACATGAAGTAGAACGTATCATATAATGTGGCTAACCATACATAGAAACAACACAATCCTATCATAATTATAATATGCAAATAGGTTTAGAAATACGATAAACAAATATACAAGTAAACCAGTTTTCATTATAATATGGGACAGCGACTGGAGAAATGGGGCTTGTGGTTTTTTTTGCGACCAGTGTAGATCCAGATCATCCTGTGCATCCGCACAGTCTGATCAGGATCTTCACTATTCGACATTTCATCACTGAAACACGAACCATGCTTCTAACAAGCAATACCAAGGTGCATGATCACGTGGTTATAACAACAACAACAACAGTTGCTGAAAGTATTAAAATCTTGCCCACTCCAAAGTAAGTATTATTTGATATTTTCCTTAATATGAAACGGATTTTGATGCAATATGGCGCAGCAAACGCGTCTTCATGAGCTGCATTTGGTCGTCCTGGGAGTTCGGCACAGACTTATGTCGTTTTTAACGACAGAAGTTTGGGCCAAAGTACAAGAGACCACCAAATGCAGCTTAACAAGACGCGTTTGATGCGCCATATTTCATCAAAATATGTTACGTAATAAGGACAATATAAAAGAATACGTACTTTGAATCGGATGGATTCTGGAAGTTGCAGTACTGGTTGTTGTTGTTAGTACCACGTGATCATACTCCTTGAATACATATCAGCCTACAGTCTACATGTACGGGGTAAATACAATTATCAGCTTACATGTACAGGGGGCCGTTTGACTAAACTTAGTACGACTGAAATGTTCGTAAGTGCAAAGTTATGATAGACTGTAAATTTCACATTAACAATGTGTTCTTGTAAACAATTATTGGATTTACAATAATTGAGCATAGGCTGTAGTCCGCACTTACGAACATTTTAGTCAAACGAAGTTTAGTGAAACTGCCCCCAGGAGTGTGCTATTCGATCATGACATACACTGGTCACAAATCCCATACGCCCCATTTCTCCATTCACCGCCACTTACATTGTACATGTATATGCATATCTGCGACCATGTGACCTTTTTTTTTATCTCATATTTAAGGGTAGGAATTTGCTCGAGGACCTTCCAAAGTCGAGCCCAAAAGTGGCAGGCCAATGACCGTTGGCCCGTTTGTTTCCGAATTCACTAATATCTGCCATACAGTCGAAATATGTGCATTAAATGAAGAAGGCAATGAGGCGGTTAATTTAACCTAGCTAGTTCATTCTCCTATCGCACGAAGCCGGTATGTAAGACCGTGAAAAATGCTGAGTGTGAGTGCATGTGATATATGGAGATTCAGCCGTAACAGTGTTATCCTATAATATGATGCTATTTGACGGTTGGTCAGGGCATAACATATCCACAGGTGGAAGACTCGGACCTATGACACCAAAAAAAATGCCTATTAAAAAAATCCCATTACCCCACCCACTTGGTCTCGTACAGTACCATATGCTATATCAAGGTGAGTATAAATAGGGCTATTATAGAAAGAAGCCTCTCTTTTCCGGCTCGCACAAACACAATAAACATCGATTAAATGTATGACTTCTGTCTCCGGCAATCGATAAAGGTATTAGGTGTGTGAATATACTCACTTTAAATCGCTGTTTCCAGCATTTATTCAGTTATTCGCATTTTGTATACCCCATCCAAAGCGAAAGTTGCGTGTACGAAAGAATCTCACACAGAATCGGAGGCCGTCCGGCTGGATTATCGATCATATTTGGCCGATAGCTGATCGCCAGCTCCAACTAAAGTCGTGCACCATGACCATATACATTAGAGACTCCAACCATACAAAGTTCGTCCAATTGTGATCGTTCGCCGATCTAAAAAACACTTTTTTCTTTAATTTCATTCATTATCTGGAACTGGGTCAATGCACCATCTTCCATAATACAAGCACCGAAGCGTCTATGTAAGAACATCTCTGATTGGCTAAACCTAAAAATAGACGTGAGGACTTTCCCTTTTCAGGGTTTCCGGAAGACATAATCTGATTGTACGCGAATCATGAATGAAAGCCAATGAAATTAGAAAAAAGCGTTTTTTAGATCGGTGAACGATCACAATTGGACGAACTTTGTATGGTTGGAGTTACTAATGTATAATGTATATGGTCATGGTGCACGACTTTAGTTTGAGCTGGCGATCAGCTACCGGTCAAATATGACCGATAATCCACGCCGGATGGCCTCCGATTCTGTGTGAGATTCTTTCGTACACTCAAATTTCGCTTTGGATGGGGTATACAAAATGCGAATAACTGAATAAATGCTGGAAAGAGCGATTTGAAGTGAGTATATTCACACACCTAATACCTTTATCGATTGCCGGAGACAGAAGTCATACATTTAATCGATGTTTATTGTGTTTGTGCGAGCCGGAAAAGAGAGGCTTCTTTCTATAATAGCCCTATCACCTTGATATAGCATATGGTACTGTACGAGACCAAGTGGGTGGGGTAATGGGATTGTTTTAATAGGCATTTTTTTGGTGTCATAGGTCCGAATCTTCCACCTGTGAAGATATCTGGGGCCTATTTCATCAACATTGCAAAGTATACTTTACTAGCAAAGTATACTTTGAGGGAGTAATCATTTATTTTTCCTGAAATGCATTATTTCATATACAACTAACAAATGCATATAGTTCATGATTAAAAGTATGCAGAATTATTATACTGAATTTATTACATTATCACAGCCATTAAATGGCTGTGATAATGTAATAAATTCCGTATAATAAAAATTAATAAATTTAAAAAAAAAATGAAAATTTCTCCCTCAAAGTATACTTTGCTACTAAAGTATACTTTGCAATGTTGATGAAATAGGCTACAGGCAGGGAATGATCGATATTTGGTTATGCAAAGTATGATGTAATATGTTTTCGGGCCCAGCTACTGTCGTTTCGCGGCTTATCGTTATATACGATTTGCTATTATTCGAGTTCAGGTGCGGCGTTTATCTACACGGCGGTATAGTAATTGCCCATATATTAGTGAGTACCATACCACCGGTCATATTACAGTCAATAATGTTTAATCAGAGTAATGCGGGCGGCCAATTCCGGTCTAAACTGCATTACTCCGTGAGATGAATGGTGGGGAAACCGGAGTGTAGAGGTGAAGAGCTGTGATCGAAAAGCTACCGGGGACCAATCCAGCATGTGACTATAATCACTTACCTCCTTAAACACGGTCAGGTGTCCAACATTCGAACCATACATGTTGTACCAGAATGAAAAGCACGCCGATTGGTTGCGTGGCATCACGTGACTAATTAGCCTCGCTTTGTCATAGGCTTGTCTTGGTGACGAGGTCTCGATGTACATATAGTGGCCATTGGCTAAAAACATACATTTGCCGGTTATGGAACGTTCTTTGAGCCAATTTCCGCCTTTAAATATAAGATTACAAACCGACTAACTGGAAAAAATACAAGTCCGACAGGAGAACGAATTCGCTACATTAAATCAACCGCCCCATAGCTTACTTAAGTTTACGCACACAATTCGACTGCACTGCAACTACTGTCTGTTCCACGCTTTGCTGCTAACGAAAGTATAAGCACATTTTCATCAATAATAAAAGAGTCCCTCTCCCACCCCTCCAAAATATATATATACATGTACATGTATATATATATATATATATATATATATATATTTGTTTTATGGTATTCCACCAAATGTGGATTTTAGTCCGAAAAAAACAATTTTCACATGGGAAATATTTTTTTTTAAATAATTGTTGAATGTGTGGACTGATTAATCGTTTGTTTCACTCTCCTCGGCAATTTCATCCTTTATGCCTCCTGTTACATTTTATTTTCGCAACAAAATCAATATTTGAATTGGGGAGGGTGACTTTTTGGTTATTGATGAAAAATTGTTGACATCTATATATATTGACTTGTTATATAGTTGGTTCTTTGAGCCAAATTACAACCATTAAACATATGTACAGTATAACCTCTCTAGACCACAGGTGGAAGACTCGGACCTATGACACAAAAATATGCCTATTAAAAAAAATCCCATTACCCCACCCACTTGGTCTCGTACATTACCATCTTATATACAGAAAGGTGAATAACATTGTGGCCATTATAGAAAGAGCCCTCTCGTTTCCGACTCGCACAAACACAATACACATCGATTAAATGTATGATTTCTGTCGCTGGCAATCGATAAAGGTATTAGGTGTGTGAATATATTCACTTCAAATCGCTCTTTCCAGCATTTATTCAGTTATTCGCATTTTGTATACACCATCCAAAGCGAAATTTGCGTGTACGAAAGAATCTCACACAGAATCGGAGGCCGTCCGGCGTGGATTATCGGTCATATTTGACCAATAACTGATCACCAGCTCAAACTAAAGTGGTGCACCATGACCATATACATTAGCAACTCCAACCATACAAAGTTCGTCCAATTGTGATCGTTCACCGATCTAAAGAACACATTTTTTCTACTTTCATTCATGATTTGCGTACTATCAGATTATGTCTTCCGCAATCCCGAAATAGGTTGAATGACGTCATACAGTTTACATTTAGCCAATCAGAGATGTTCTTTACATAGACGCTTCCGGTTGTATTATGGAAGATGGTGCATTGACCCAGTTCCAGATAATGAACGAAATTAGACAAAAAAGTGTTTTTTAGATCGGTGAACAATCACAATTGGACGAACTTTGTATGATTGGAGTTTCTAATGTATATGGTCATGGTGCACCACTTTAGTTTGAGCTGGCGATCAGCTATCGGCCAAATATGACCGATAATCCACGCCGGACGGCCTCCGATTCTGTGTGAGATTCTTTCGTACACGCAACTTTCGCTTTGGATGGGGTAATCAAAATGCGAATAACTCAATAAATACTTGAAAAAGCGATTTGAAATGAGGATATTCACACACCTAATACCTTTATCGATTGCCAGAGACATTATTTCATACATTTAATCGATGTTTATTGTGTTTGTGCGAATCGGAAAATAGAGGGCTCTTTCTATAATTGCCATATGCATACCCACCTTCTATAAATAGAAGATGGTAATGTACGAGACCAAGTGGGTGGGGTAATGGGATTTTTTTTAATAGGCATATTTTTGGTGTCATAGGTCCGAGTCTTCCACCTGTGCTCTAGACCGGACACCCTGTAGCCTATTTCATCAACATAACACAGTATACTTTGAGGGAGAAATTTTCAATTTCAGGATAAATTTATTAATTTTTATTATACTGAATTTATTACATTATCACAGCCATTTTGGCTGTGATAATGTAATACATTCAGTATAATAATTATGTATATAAAATACTGCATTTCGGGAAAAATAAATGATTACTCCCTCAAAGTATACTTTGCTAGAAAAGTATACTTTGCAATGTTGGTGAAATCGGCTACTGGTGACCACATTGTGATAAATTTAGAAGGGTTTCACTGTCATTTATGTCATTGTCGGTTCTGTTTATGATTGGAAATTACCAAAACTGTTCATGTAGTGCTTAATTACAGTGGAGCCTCTCTAAACCGGACACCCTGGGGACCTCCCCAGGGTGTCCGGTTTAGAGATGCTCCACTGTGTAAGATAAATAATGGGAAACAATACCAAGGGGCATGGTCACGTGGTAATAACAACAACAACAACATTGGCTGACAGTGTTGAAATCTTGCCCACTCCAAAGTAAGTACTATTTGATATTTTCCTTAATATGAAACGGATTTTGATGAAATATGGCGCAGCAAACGCGTCTTCATGAGCTCCATGGAGTTCGGCACAGACTTATGTCGTTTTTGCGAAGAATCGATTTCCGTGTCTACTGACACGGAAATCGATTCTTCGCAAAAACGACAGAAGTTCGGGCCAAAGTACAGAGACCACCAAATGCAGCTTAACAAGACGCGTTTGATGCGTCATATGTCATCAAAATCCGTTACGTAATAAGGACAATATGAAAGAATACGTACTTTGAATCAGATAAAATTATGTAAGCTTCAGTATTTGTTGTTGTTGTTAGTACCACGTGATCATACACCTTGAATACACGGTACTGGGATGTCTCTGTCGTCGGCAACGTCATGATGGAGTTACCCCCCTTATTTCATTGATCCCTTCGTATAACATGTATCCAGGTTAGAGAATAATAAATGGTGCAAAATGTGCAATGGCGGTATGCAAAAAGTAGTCCGGTTAAAACAAAATAGTGCATTTGTTCTGAGGTCACAGACACAGTTTGCTTGCAAATATTGACCCATTACTACCACTTTTGATTAACTGAACATTTGTGGTGATTTTAACACCAGTTTTCAGCATAATATTATTTACAGACAATATCACAGTGTCTGTAAATATGTTTGATGAATAATTGCAAAGGTGTATGGTGTGTATAGTATAAGCTACAAATTCACATGGCTTGTCACATATGGCGCGTTGACAGCACGTCCAGACGCATTGACAAGCAACACGGCGACTTGACAAGCTACATTTCACGGGTACAAGACGGTTTGGCATATTGACAACACATGATGTGTTAAAGGTACATGCCCACTTGTGTTCTTTATAGGAATTAAATAAGTGTATAATTGTGTCACTATTCCACCTGTTCTAAAGATTACGACTGGCCGCTGTACAGGTATAATCATTTAGTAATATTTATTTTACTGATAGTGACGCGCGGTGGTATCCGGCTATTCTTCATATGCAAATGAGGCATGGTATTTTTAATTATTTATACTAATTAAATGCGTCACCTGAAAAAATAATATTTTCGACAGATTGTAAAGTATGAGTGAGTGAGTGAGTGAATAGGGTTTAACGTCCGCTTTTCTGACATAGAGGTACAAGCCTCAGGGAGTCTACACGCAGACGGGTCAACGGGGTCGAGTCCCGTATCCACCTGTCCGAGGTGGGTAAATCCCAACTTCAGAACTCAATATTTACAATCAAAATATATATTCAGTCCTGAAATTAGAACAACCTGATCTGGTGCCAGGCCCTCGCCACACCAGCATCATTTATCCATTCCCTAAAAGTAATAGGATTAGCGCTAACCTTACTATATATAGGGGCATAGCCTGACTCAACTCTCACATACAAGAAAGCCAAAAATGTACATGAGGGCCAAATCCGGTATAGTGGGTTCCGGAAAGTATGAACACAATCGTTAAGCCAGTTTAATCGCCTTTTACGACAAGCAATGGCTACTGCAGCACTATTCTCAGGATCAGTTGATCCCACCCCGGTGCCTGCACGGGGCTGTAAAGTATGATAATTGTACATCAAAAAGTAAATACAGAGTATAAATAGTAATCTCCGTTAACATTTTAAGCAAACACGGTTATCGCCCCTGATATCAGTGTGGAAAGTTACGTCTGATATAAAATGTATAATAATGCAAATCAATACGTGGGTTAATGGTGAATGAATGTTTATTTTGCCAGAAAATGTCTCAGATGATATCTCTGATATAAAGAACATTTTGTGCCTACTGAGTGGGCGTGTACCTTTAACACGACGAACTATTGTATTGACATGGTAACGTATAACAACATCCAAACATAAATTAAACACCATTTCCCATAGGAGTTCCATTCTGGCACCCAACTAGTATGCTTAAAGCAACAACGTCGAATACAAGTAACATGTTCAAAATAAACGACAGTGAAAATAGAGAATAGTAGGTTAGTGCCGTGAATGGGTACAAATATCTGGCAAGGCTGAGGAAACGGGATGGGCACAACATGTTCTTTATAGGAATGAAATAAGTGTATAGTTGTGTCACTATTCCACCAGTTCTAAAAAATTACGAGAGCCCGCTAAACAGATATAATCATTTAGTAATATTTATTTTACTGATAGCGACTCGCGGTGCTAATCAGGCTCTTTTCATATGCAAATGAGGCATGATATTTTTAATTATTTATACTATTTAAATGCGTCAACTGAAAAAATAACATGTTCGACAGACAATAAATAGTAATGTCTGTTAAAATTTTAAGGAAACACGGTTATCGCCCCTGATATCAGTGTGGAAATTTACGTCCGATATAAAATGTATAATAATTCCAATCAATACGTTGAGTGATGGTGAATAAAAATGTCTCAGATGATGTCTCTGATGATGCCTACTGAGTGGGCATGTACCTTTAAGGATAAATGTATTAATGTTTATTATACTGAATTTGTTACATTATCACAGCCATTTTGGCTGTGATAATGTAATAAATTCAGTATAATAATTCGACATACTTTTAATTATCAAATATATGCAGTCGTTAGGTCTATATGAAATAATCCATTTCGGGAAAAATATATAATTACTCCTTAAAGTACACTTTGCTAGATATACTTAATAGCAATTTTGGTGAAATCGGCGACAATCCCGAAATGATCATTGACTTATCAATACCAGGTGTTATGATTGAACGTGTTAAACCGGAAACACCGAAGAAAAAGGAAGCAACTGCGTCACGTGGGCGACCTACCGTTTGCCAATGTGTGATCATTATCGGGTCCGGTGTCTGCTGATTGGGTGGGGCCCTGCTGCATACTCCAATCAAAATGGTCGGCACCGCTCGTGTCCTGTCGCCAATCACACGTCCCCTCAAACGCACACTTGTCTTCGTAACTGGCCGGGGCTTCAATGTGTAGAAGGGGAAATCCAAACGTTTATAGACGTTTACATCCCAATACGTTATATTAACCCCACGTGACGTCGAGCGACGTTGTTGATTCGTTAAAGTTTGTTTTACGTCATACAAATACATGACGTTCATCGGCGTTGTCAATACGTCACGCTATTGACCGGCAATATCGCTGTTCTCTGAATTGCGACAAAATGACATAAAACTTGTTATTTACATTTTTGAAACTATCAAAACATGCAATTTAAATATAAAGTATAAAACCATGGGCTGGTGAATTTAATGTAGTACGAACATCAGTTGGTATGTTTAAAGTTTGGGAGGAGTCACAACACACGCCATGCTTCAGTCTAACAAGAAGTATAAATCGCTATCAAGCTACAGGAGTGTGGTATTTATTTCAGGATCTAAAGTGATCATAAAATCACATAAGTCCCATGCCTACGGTCTGTTTCCCGAAAGTTCTCCAAATTTTGCAGCTACATGTATATATACAATGCAAAAACAACATTTGTTTCGATAATGTTAAATATGATACAATCAGCCTTCTTTTTATTTTATGAAAGTTGTTCCAATATCGATTTTATTACGAAAAAACCATTCCCCGATATTTCTAATTTAAAAAATAGTGGACCGAGTTTCAAAATTTAACTTGTTTTCTTAGATCATGTCCAAGCTATCTAGATAGGTTTCGATTTCCTTTTTTTTTCCTTTGTTTGACTCCTCCCCCAGCTCCTCCGCCTCCTTTTTCCACATGTCCATGTTAAATTCCCATAGACAAATACATTTTTTGTAATAAAATCAATATTGCTGCATTGGGAGGGGCGGGGGGAATCCCAAAAATAAGAACGGAATGTTTACACCGAGCCCTGAAATTAGAATAACCTGACGTGGTGCCAAGTCCATAACACACCAAAGTCACTTGGCCCCTTCCCCTAAAAGTAATAGGATTAGGAATACATGGGGTATAACCGCTCGTATCGTAGTACAGTCCATGTTGTGTAGGATTCGCTGTCAATCACCTACCGTATATGGAGAGGTCTATGGTCCGATTGACCGTGCTAGCACCGTTGGTCACTGTGCAAATGTAGGTCCCCGCGGTGCCGTAGTTCGCGTTGCTCAAAGTTAGATTTGCAGCTGAAGAAAACAACGGTACATGTACAGTTCAACCTCTCTAAACCAAGAGACATCAGTAGCCTATTTCATCAACATTGCAAAGTATACTTTAGTAGCAAAGTATACTTTGAGGGAGAAATTTTCAATTTTTTGAAAAATTTATAAATTTTTATTATACTGAATTTATTACATTATCACAGCCATTTAATGGCTGTGATAATGTAATAAATTCAGTATAATAATTCTGCATACTTTAATCATGAAATATATGCATTTGTTAGTTCTATATGAAATAATGCATTTCTGGAAAAATAAATGATTACTCCCTCAAAGTATACTTTGCTAGTAAAGTATACTTTGCAATGTTGATGAAATAGGCTACTGGGATCTTATTTTTCTTGGGTTTCTTGGTCATTTATCTCAGGTGATAATGTATGTTCATGATCGTATACTAGACAACTATGACTGAGAATTGGCAAATGCCTGATTTACAGTGAAACCTCTCTAAACCGGACACCCAGGGGCCTGCGTGTCCGGTTTAGAGAGGTTTCACTGTATGCATGAAATAGCTGCAATGTAATTGTTTAAAGACACTAAATCAAATGTAAATAAGTAAAGATAACAAGGGCATCGTTATTACGAGGCTAATCCCCTCGCTGGTAGCCTTGATAATACATTTTAACTCATTTGCCTTACAAAGTCTTACACACAATGTCAACGTACATGTCAGTCTTCAGTGCCCTAGACATTGGGCGTAGGAAGTTTCAAGTTTCAAGTTTCTTGGTCGAACACCGTTGGAGATATGCGCGACATAAAACTCGGACGGACGTACATTGTACACGGACAGTTACATATCCCCACCACCCATCCCAAATTGTGGCATAATCACTTACACCACCCTCTTAGAGCTTTCAATGATTCATGTTATCGCAATACACCGTACAGACAATGACGCCATACTTTTCAGAAAAGTTAATACTTGTACCGGTGTAATTATGATATCCACAGTTTCCCAGCTTCTCCCACGTGCGTGTTGGAGGCGGGGTACCAGTGGCCGGGCAGGTTAATGTCACGGTAGATTTCACCACAGCGGTTTGGTGCGTGTCGGTCGGGCCGATCATACTTAATGTACCTGCAATGGTAACCCGAATATTCCGGCTGTCACGCAGGGTTACACTACCACCCGTGTCATTCCTGACAATATATGTCAATGATATATACTTTCAGAATACCTGGATACTGTTATTGAAAACAAGCAACATGATTGCCTGAGCCTGAGCTGTGCTACAGCTCAGGCTCAAACAATCAAGGTGCTTGAGTGCGGGTTGGCATTGCCAGTATATGTCAGAAACGTTGATAATGAGGGCAAGATCAACGCAGCCAGAACGCACAAAGGTTTTTTTGTCAACTCTTCCTGCTCCAGTGGGCGCCGGGAGTTATGTATTAAAATGAAAGTACTGAAAGTACTGCCATCATAGCCTGAAATAAGGAACGGACATATAGCTTTTGTGACCTTGACCTACATTTGCTTCTGGAATTATTTAGCAACTGTAACCATTGTGTGTGATCAATTATTTCCTAAACCATATAATAATGCCATTATGTGCCAACATTTAACTAAGCTATATTGCCTATAGTCTGTTTCACGAAAGCTGCCCAAATTTTACGGCCATATAAACAATTCAAAAACCATATTTTTTCGATAATATTAAATTAAAGGAAAATTTAAGAATGAGCCTTCTTTTTATTTCATGAAATTTGGTCAAATATTGATTTTATTACGAAAAATTGATTTGTCTATGGGAATTTAACATGGGGGGAAAAGGTAGAGGAGTTGTGGGAGGAGCCAAAAACGAAAAAATTTGGAAATTGACTCCGAAACCTAGCTAGATAGCTTGAAATGATCTAATTAAGAAAACAAAAGTTAAATTTTAAAAATCGGTCCAGTATTTTTGAAATTCTAAAAGATTTCCCCATGTTAAATCCCCATAGCTTCACTCCGTAAAGATGTCTATGGGGATTTAACATGGGGAAATTTTGTTTTCGCAATAAAATCAATATTTGACCAAATTTCACGAAATAAAACGAAGGCTCATTCTTAAATTTTCCTTTAATTTAATATTATCGAAAAAAATATGGTTTTTGAATTGTTTATATGGCCGTAAAATTTGGGCAGCTTTCGTGAAACAGACTATAGTTTCTTGTATAGTCTTGTTAAAATATTCAGATAGTGATAACATTCAACCCATTCTAGAGATAACCTTGTCTCAGTACTTTCAATATGTTTATCTAATGTATTCTACAGACTACAGTGCGCCGCACTCCTTTAAATAATATTTGTATATTTTAAGTGTTATACCTCAAGATAAACCTCAAGATAAATCACACTTACACATCAGCGTCCAATTTTTGGCCTGTGTACAGCCTTGTATATTGTCAGCTAAAAACATCAATATTACGCTTCTCCAAATGGGGACAGGGGCACGAGAAAACGTGCCCTGTTTGCAAATCCTACATAAAATATGTTTACCTAATAATGTTTTATTTCAACGTTAAAATTAAAATCCTTGGGATACCATCGATGTTGTTAGTCATTTATCCATATATATGTTCAACTTGATGAAATTGAAACATTTCAAACACCGACCAGTATTTAACTGATGGGTGAGGAAGTCAACATGCCAACCATGTTGGTTTTCATGTGCATGCCACTGGTAAACAAAAGGGAACTTACAACTTTTGGAAGTCAAATTGACTTGCTTGGTTTACTTATGTGTCATGTTACTGGGCAAATGGGGCTTATGGTATTTGTGACCATTGTAGATCCTGATCAAATAGCACGATCCTGTAGTCTAATAACGCTTGCTAGAAGTCCCGTTTCTCCAGTATATAC
The DNA here is from genome assembly GCA_029237695.1 of Conchocele bisecta. Taxonomy (NCBI): domain Eukaryota; kingdom Metazoa; phylum Mollusca; class Bivalvia; order Lucinida; family Thyasiridae; genus Conchocele; species Conchocele bisecta. The sequence continues at coordinate 61,719,803 of CM055280.1, forward strand.
ATGTACTATAAAAAAATAAGCACAGTTTTATTGTTGGTATAAAGTGTCTATCAGTTGATAGCTATTTTTATAAAAATTATAAAATTGTGAGAACAAAATTAAAATACAAATATATATTCTCAGTCGAGGTTTGAGACCTGTTCGAGAGATCAATTTTCCACTGTACTTAATATAAGTTCATCTTTATTTGATATGGTTAGAAATAATTAACGTAATTCCCTTTTTACGTCCACGGGAATTATAAATCTTGGTCAGACTACGTTAGTTTACAAATGTACTAACGCTGGTTGATAAAGCTGAGCTGGCCTATATTGCTCTGTTTTATTAATACCAGATGTGTGCGTTATATGAGACCCTAACAAAAAGTGTTTCTCTTAAATTTGCAGTACGGCAAACATATTATACTGATGTGTAATTTCAGCATAGACTTTGTCTCATTTGATTATCTTTGACACAATTGCAACTTGCAATACTTAATATAATTTCATTTTCATTTGATATGGTTAGAAATAATTAACGTAATTCCCTTTTTACATACACGGGAATTATACATCTTGGATCAGACTACGTTAGTTTACAAACTATGATTACTTACGCTGGTTTTAACTATTTGTATCGTTGCATGTTTTCTCTTGATTTCACGGCAATATTAACGAGATTTCCACCGATTATCGAAACTAGTATTGGTGAAAGTGTCACAAATAATAAAATTGTCAATAAATGGAAATGTGTTGTTTTTATTTCCAGGGAATTAAGCAGAATCAACGCGAATTATTTACTGCAAACTAAACCTCATTGAATTATATTTGTACAACCAGGGTAGACCCCGTTCAGAATGTGCGGATGCGCAGCTTTATCTGGGTATACACTGGTTTAAATCGCTGTTTTGCATAAGGCTACGTGTATATTGCCCGAAATATTAAGTTAAACAAGTTCGCCAGTCTGAGAATATATATAACGAGTACATCGGTCATTGTAATTATTTACGCGATTTAACGATTATTACTGCAAACTAAACTTCCTTGAACTTTATTTGTACAATCAGGGTAGACTTATTTTCTGCAAACTAAACAGAATTTGTAATTTCAGCATAGACTTTGTCTTATTTGATTATCTTTGACATAATTGCAACATGCAATACCTGTACATGACGTAATCCGTAATCCGTGTCACACCTGTAGATTTTCGAGAGATTACGGAAAAAGGCGATTTCACGGAAATTGCCGACTGACCATCACCTATTGGTCAGCTGAAATTGACCATGATTTTGTCCAGGTACGATGGCCGCGAAAGTTGGATATGGTTGCAAAAACTGTTACAACTGACAGACAGTTGCAAAACTGATTGCTGAAATCAACCAACTATGTTGGGAGACTTAGCTGTTTCTGTAATTGGGACCAGATTGTCGTTGTTCCGGAGATACGTGAAAATAATACATGTACATGTATTTAAATGTCGTTGTCTAATTTCAGAGAATTTCGCGTTCTTCATTCCAATTATCATTAATTATTACATTTAAATACTCATTTGTTACGACGAATAGTAAATATAGCAGCTTCAGTGATTACGTTTTACAAAACATCTACCGACTTTGGGAGAATTTGGATATATAAGAATACACCAAGTGGTGAAGTCGTTTTGCCCTGATTTGGATGCATATCCTCCTTTCTTATGAAATCAATCAATAACATCGCTTAATAATTCTAGCACAACAATATTTACACAATTCCCTAACATTTGATTGGCCCGTAGCAAACCTCTGTCCAAAATTATTTATATGCCAGTAAACTCCCACGCCGAACTACTTTCCGTAACCGTGAGGTGCAGTTAAAATAATTCTTAACAAAACGGAAAATAAACACATTTTCTTGATGAATTTATTTCAAATGCTGGAATTATAAGGAATTAATGGCCTTTTTGTGGAATTTATCGGGGTATAAACTTGGAAAAGTCGCGGGAATACTGGACGAAGGCCTTCGGGGATATAAACTTGGAAATGTCGAGGGAATACTGGACGAGGCCTTCCGGCCTTCGTCCAGTATTCCCGCGACTTTTCCAAGTTTATACCCCGATAAATTCCACAAAAAGGCCATTCATTCCTATAATATATATATCATATTATATCATCTCTAATGTATAATCCACTATGTGTTGAATGGGCGTTTCCATTATAAGGTTCGACAATGACCAGCCGTGGGTAAACGTTCGCCGTGGCATTCGGGAACTGTTTGAACCCACGGCCGGCACGAGGGAACTGTTTGAACCCCAAGGCCGTGGGTCCAAACTGGTTGCCGTAGCACGAGGGAACTGTTTAAACCCCAAGGCAGTGGGCCGTGGGTTCAAACAGTTCCCGAGTGCCACGGCGAACGTTTACCCACGGCTGGACATGGCGAACGTTATTGTTACATTTCCGTCGGAAATATCATGCCATTTGAGCATTTATGCAGTACATTCGCTACTTTGATAATCTGCTCCATTCAAACAGCTGATTAAACATACATATGCCGGGGCCGCAGTACACGTCGCGTGATGCAGCCGCATCAATTTAAAAAATGTCAACGCGATCAATTTGAAATGGTCTGTTGACGTGCTGGCGCGTTATAGCAGAGATATAAATAGCCGTACAGAGATGAATACCTTGATAAGATATCGCACATTCTCGTGGCCGCCTTTTGTTCCGCAAAATCTGTTTAAAAAATGTCAACGCGATCAATTTGAAATGGTCTGTTGACGTGCTGGCGCGTTATAGCAGAGATATAAATAGCCGTACAGAGATGAATACCTTGATAAGATATCGCACATTCTCGTGGCCGCCTTTTGTTCCGCAAAATCTGTTGCGAGACTTACACGAGAATGCGCTCTTGCTGGTAGTTGCTAGGCGTTGTAATGGCACCGGCCAATATTTTAATAAATTAATTGTTTCTTGGGCAATTAGCCGATTAGACTATGTCACCATTAGTAGCGTGGCTTATCTTTTTACACAACCAATTGACCTCGTACCGTCAAATCGCAAATTGCAAACGGCTTATATGGATAGCTACTTACGCCAATAAATTACGTATGCGTTCACCAAATTCGTTATGCTGAAACTACATTGTACAGTGGAACCTCTCTAAACCGGACACCAAGACAATATCTGTGATGTTATTTTCATGTTTTTGTTGGGTGATGTATCTCGGGTGACAATGTCTGTTCGTGATCGCATAGAACACACCTGTGGCTCAGAATGATCAAATACCTGGTTTACAGTGAAACCTCTCTAAGTGAAACCTCTCTAAGCCGGACACCATGGGGACCTCCCAGAGTGTCCGGTTTAGAGAGGTTGCACTGTACCAGCAGAGAAATGACATCGTATTATGTATTTAGAAAATAATAAGTTACATTGTCAGTTTATTAGTAGTTTCTTTATTGGATTTCCATAGACTACCAGAGTACAACTGTTTTGATAAAACAATGTATTGCTAACTGTTATACAATTGTGCATAGTATTTTGCTAAGTTGTTTATTAACATTATTTATTCAATATTGTTAAAGTTCTGGGAGCAGTTTCACTAACCTTCGTACGACTAAAATGTTCGTAAGTGCAAAATTATGATAGTCTGTAAATTGCACATTAACAATGTTTTCTTGTAAATAATTATTGGATTTACATTTATTGAGCATAGGCTGCATATGCAGCCTATGCTCAATAAATGTAAATCCATAAATTGAAATTGATAGACGATCCTAAAAATGCACTTACCAACATTTTAGTCGTAAGAAGTTTAGTGAAACGGCCCCCTGTTGGTCTACTCTCTATTAGCCGTTATTAGCAAATTGAAACTGTATTACTTGTTATTTGCTTACTGGATACAAAATATGTATTCTAATGCACTCTATAAATATCACGCAATCTGATTGACTGATGGTCATACATTACAGGTATATCATTGTTGATGAACGGTTGCAAATTGTTTCCGAATATGTATTCCTACGCCAGTAGTAAAGGAGTGCATTAGAAATAGGTTAACTGCATTGTAATTTTGCAGGTTTAGGGACAATTTGATTGGTAACGAAGGATGTATGAATCTCGGTAGGGTTTTGAATGTCTCTGGTTCTATAGTCTGTTTCACGAAAGCTGCCCAAATGTTACGGCCATATAAACAATTCAAAAAACTTATTTTTTTCGATAATATTAAATTAAAGGAAAATTTAAGAATGAGCCTTCTTTTTATTTCGTGAAATTTGGTCAAATATTGATTTTATTGCGAAAACAAAATCTCCCCATGTTAAATCCCCATAGACATCTTCACGGAGTGAAGATGTTTATGGGGATTTAACATGGGGAAATATTTTAGAATTTCAGAAATACTGCACCGATTTTTAAAATTTAACTTTTATTTTCTTAGTTAGATCATTTCCAAGCTATCTAGCTAGGTTTCGGAGTCAATTTCCAAATTCTTTCGTTTTTTGACTCCTCCCACAACTCCTCTACCTTTTTCCCCCATGTTAAATTCCCATAGAGAAATCAATTTTTCGTAATAAAACCAATATTTGACCAAATTTCACGAAATAAAAAGAAGCTCATTCTTAAATTTTCCTTTAATTTAATATTATTGAAAAAAATATTGTTTTCGAATTGTTTATATGGGCATAAAATTTGGGCAGCTTTCGTGAAACAGACTATAGTAACGTCATGAGACACAGGCATTGCGTAGATGTTGACCTGGCCCCGGAATGAGCATTGTCTACAGCCATGGTCAAACATCACGCGCTGTACGTTTGAACACGGCTGTGGTCGGTGTCAAACAACGGCATTCATGTAACAATATGAATTTAAGGATATTTACTTTTGCATGTGCCGGGATAGTATTCTATATCATCGATAGCTGTATCGCCCTGCACCCCCCGGCCGTGAATGGACTGTAGGATAATCCTGTGGTCAAGCAGCGTGTCCATCGCGGTCAGCTGGAGCCTCGTCTCGTGCCAGCCTTGACCTTGATCTCCAGTCAACTGGAACACCTGTTTTCGCGCTCCAATGCATGGCTAGAAAATGGCGGGAAAATGACGTGACTTGTGCATGGCTAGAGAATCGCGGGGATGTGGCGAAAATTATGCATGGCTAGAAAATGACGGGAAGAAGACGTTACTTTGTGTATGGTTAGAAAATGGCGTGAAAATAACGTGACGTTGTGCATGGCTAGAAAATGGCGGGGAAAACGACGTGACTTTGTGAATGGCTAAACAATTGTTGGAAAACGGACTGTCTTGTGTATGGCTAGAACATGGCGGGAAAACGACGTGACGGCTCAGCCAATCAGGCTGCTTGACTACAAGCATAATATTCAAGTACAGTGTAACCTCTCTAAACCGGACACCAAGAAAACACCTGTGATCTTATTGTTGATGAGTTTCATGGTCATTTATCTCAGGTGATAATGTCTGTTCGTGATCGCATAACACACAACTATGGCCCGGAATGATCAAATGCCTGATTTACAGTGAAACCTCTCTAAGCCGGACACCTGGGGGACTTCCCAGGGTGTCCGGTTTAGAGAGGTTTCACTGTACTTTGAAATAAATAAAATATAAATATTGGCAAGATTACCACAGGCAGTAGTGTACAGTTCCTTTAAGGACAATAGTTGTAACCGTGCAGGTTTTTTTTCCACCTACATCTACATGTATGCATGCATTCTTTTCACCGAGGAAGTTGGAAGGGTTGGCAATAAATTGTAATGCCCGCAGAAATAAGGGTTCTAAAGTAAATGAACTTATCATTTTGAAAATGTTACTGTATGCTGTTGCAATGCCCGCATAATGTTCTGAAGTAAATGAACTTATCACTTTGAAAATATAAATGTTACTGTATGCTGTTTGTGTGAATAGTTATCATTATTATATACGTACTTTCGTTTCACATTGAAACACAATGCAACGCAAGACGTCAATATTTGTCCCTATTGACGTCTCGTGAGTTCATATTGGTCAGTGCCGGAACTACTTTTCACAGCGCAAAATTATTCCTTCTAAACAACCATTAAATTGTTTATTTTGTTTACCTTTTTTTATAATTTTAGAAGCACATATAAAATGCGAGTGATTTACGTATATAATAAAAAAGGTTAATATTTTATTTGTATGAGGATATATGCCACTCGTTCCGCCGCGCAACGATATTGCACGCTGCGGAACTCGTGCATATATCCACATACAGATCTACGGAGCCTCGCAGGGGACGTAGAATTCTTTCTTTTTTATTAATTCGTTCCCACGAAATAACAATTCGTTCCCTCAATTTAACAATTCGTTCCAACAATTCGTTCCCACGAATTAACAATTCGTTACCTCAATTTAACAATTCGTTCACACGAAATAACAATTCGTTCCCGCGGGAACGAATTGTTAATTCGTGGGAACGAATTGTTATATCGTGGGAACGAATTGTCATATCGTGGGAACGAATTGTTAATTCAAGGGAACGAATTGTTAAATTGAGGGAACGAAATGTCATTTCGTGGGAACGAATTGTTAATTCGAGGAAACGAATTGTTATATCGTGGGAACGAATTGTTAATTCGATGGAACGAATTGTTATATTAAGGGAACGAATTGTTATTTCGTGGGAACGAATTAATAAAAAAAATCCATGTCCCCTGCGGGGCTCCGTACAAATCAAACAACCTATCATTATTTGACTCGCTAATATACATTACATTACATTGCGGTTCATTTTTTATTTAAAGGTACATGCCCACTCAGTAGGCACAACATGTACTGTATATCAGAGACATCATCTGAGACATTGTCTGGCAAAATAAACATTCATTCACCATTACCCCACGTATTGATTGGCATTATCATACATTTTATATCAGACCTAAATTTCCACACTGATAACCGGGGCGATAACCGTGTTTACTTAAAATGCTAACGGACATTACTATTCATTCTCTGTATTTATTTTTTAATGTACAATGATCATACTTTATAGTCTGTCGAAAATATTATTTTTTCAGGTGACGCATTTAATTAGTATAAATAATTAAAAAATTTCATGCCTCATTTGCATATGAAAATAGTCTGATACCACCGCGCGTCACTATAACTAAAATAAAGATTACTACATGCTTATATCTGTATAGCGGGCATTTCTAATTATAGAACTGGTGGAATTAGTGACACAATTATACACTTATTTAATTCCTATAACGATCAGTTTGTGCCGACTGAGTGGCCATGTACCTTTAACGGCCTCCAGACAATACTATAAAACGGAGTATCTTAGTATAACATGCAGATTAACTAGACATTATCTTTGTAAAACATGGATATTCCCCCTGGGCATACTTGATTGTAAAAACTAGCTAAGTGTTTCAGCAACTTTGTGACGGTGAAAAAAGGTCCAGGTCAAGTTGGTGACACAAGTGTGTGACAAATCGTTAGGTGATTCAAGTGTTCAAGTATTGAAGCAATCCTTCGCGTAACATTGAATATTTTACAAACTCTTACAAACTTTTCGACGTAACACAATGGCTAAGTGTTTCAATTACAGTTGAAGGTGACAAAGGTCAAGGTCGTGAAGACAATGTGTTGTACAACTACAAATAAGGCACGCCTGTGGTCTTTGTACCCAAGAACATGTGCGATATCTCATAAAAATCATTTACAAAATTTACGATATTTTACGTAGATATCGAAAGATGACACAATGTTCATAGCAAATGCGGAATTCCGCATTTGCTATGAAAATGTTGTCATCTTTCGACGTCATTTACAGAAACAATCACAATTTCTGTAAATATATTGCATGACCATGTTCTTAGATACAAAATGTGCCTCAAATGTTATTGTGATCAGAAGTGTTTCAGCTACAGTCGAAGGTGACAAAGGTCAAGGTCGTGTTATTGGTGGCCAACTGTTCAGGTGATTCAAGTGTCCAAATATCGAAGCAATCATTCGCGCAATATTGAAGATATTACATATCAAACAAGTCCAAACTTTACATCCTCAAAAGACGGAAGTGAAATTGAATGGGATGAACGTCCCAGCAACAGCTAAGGTCATATATAGACAAGACGACAGTCTCATCCGACAGACCAGTGGGATGAATATACTATGTATTAACTAAGTATTTTAAACGCCTAGAATGATGATTTTGCTCTTAACCTCCGGTATTGAAATCCAATGCCATATCCCCTAGGCCACAGCGCATCCCTGCCCCAAAACAAAGTCTCATCGAAAACAAAGCCCCGTGGAAACAAAGATCCCACGAAAACTAAGCCACACGAACTTCCAACTCACCTCGGTATAGACGTTGAGCGTGCCGATATCGTGGCCATACATGTTGTACCAGAACGTCAGGCAGGACCCGTTAGAGGCGTGCATCTGTGGAGACTGGTACTCTGCCGCGGTGCCCAGGTTGTCGTTGGAACTCTCGATAAACAGGTAATGACCTGGAGACGATTTTATTTTGAAAATTTACTGGGGTGCCCGATCTTGGTATGTCAATTTGTTTGTATTCACCGGACAGTGCAACAAAGATTATATTGCGCATTATTTTTGACACTCTAGTTATACGTGTATTTGCTCTATACACAGTATTATCCCGTCAACACAGTGCGTATGTGCCGTGAAACACGGTGCCGTGAAAAATATCAGATATCCTGTAAATACGACCTAATCACTGCGTATGAATATGTGCGGTTGTCATACTAGTCGATTCTCCGATTTTGAGGATGCAGCTGGGGTTATAATTTGCATTTTAAATCTATTTGTAGCTGTTGACAGGATAAATAGAATAGTAGGTTAGTGCCGTGAACGGGAAAAATATCTGGCGCGGCACTGAAACGGGATGTGCTCGGCAGAGCCTCGCCCATCTCGCTTCCTAAGCCTTGCCAGATATGTTTTCCCATTCACGGCATATATATATATTATACCTAGTAACAGTTATATCTACCGCTATTATACCACAATGTATAATACTAGCAATAAGCAATTGGGAATGTTGTTAAAACTTGTAGCACAACCCGTTTACTCTTATTATAGTCAATTGTATATCTTGAAACTACTGTATACTGTCTAAATAGAGCAATAAAATATGTTTAAATCAATTAGAAATGGTGTGAGCGAAATCGGAGAACGACAAACGAATGGGCCGAATGAGTAAGTGATGGAACTTCCGTCGGTAATATTCGTACTCATACCAGTTCGGGCTAGGGCATTTGGTATGGTTCCATTTCGTCCTACTTTTACGCACATTTAGTTCATATGGAACCGTTAACGATATATTTCTCCCCAGTGAAGACACGTGACCTTACGACGTGTGTGGCGATCGTAGCAATCAGCACAATTTCAAGAACTGTCATTGTTGCAAATTTCCAAAAGTCGCCTTTTTTGTCAACACAATAATTATATGGCTTTGACTGCAGATGGGATGTGTGAGCAGTGCAGCTCCTGATTATGTAGCACATTAATGCAGTCTGATAACGATATATAGAGAATAGTAGGTTAGTGCCGTGAATGGGAAAAAATATCTGGCAAGGCTCAGGAAACGGGATGGGCGAGGCTCTGCCGAGCACATCCCGTTTCCGTGCCGCGCCAGATATTTTTTCCCATTCACGGCACTAACCTACTATTCTATTTATCCCGTAAACACCTACAAATGGCTGTAAAATGCAAAAATAGTATTGACTGGATATCAAAAATGTTTCACGGCACCGTGTTTCACGGCACATACGCACTGTGTTGACGGGATAAAATTATATTGCGTGCTAGAAGCAGGACGGGCGTTTAATTGATGGAATGGCAAACAATGCAGATCGTCGTACACACCATAGTAATCATGATACTTGATAAATAGACATATAGATAGACAAACATACATTCATGCTGTATCTGAAATGTGTGTGGATAACTAATATGTGGCTGTGACTGGTGAAATGGGGCTTATGTGATTTGCGACTCCTGTGGCTCCTGATCAAATATCACACTCACGTACCCTGATAATGTAATATATTGTGCTTGTTAGAAGCATGACGGGTGTTCACTGATGGAATGGCGACCAGTGCAGATCCTGATCAGACTGTGCGGATGCACAGGTTGATCGGGATCTACACAGGTCGCAAGACCCATAAACCGAAGTTCTACAACCACAGCCACAGCCACGTACAATGAGAGATCGTAGAGTTATTTCCCTTTGCAAATCTATTTATAGATATCTGCTCCTATGCATTATTTCAGCGTTGATTTCTTACTGAATAACACACATATTGAGTGAGTGATTGAGTGAATGGGGTTTAACGTCCGCTTTTCTGACATAGAGGTACAAGCCTCAGGGAGCCTACACGCAGACGGGTCAACGGGGTCGTGTCCCGTATCCACCTCTCCGAGGGGGGTAAATCCCAACTTCAGAACTCGATATTTACAATCAAAATATATATTCAGTCCTGAAATTAGAACAACCTGATCTGGTGCCAGGCCCTCGCCACACCAGCATCATTTATCCCATCCCCTAAAAGTAATAGGATTAGCGCTAATCTTACTTTTATATATGGGGCATAGCCCGACTCAACTCTCACATACAAGAAAGCCAAAAATGTGCATGAGGGCCAAATCCGGTATAGTGGGTTCCGGAAAGTATGAACCCAATCGTTAAGCCAGTTTAGTCGCCTTTTACGACAAGCAATGGCTACTGCAGCACTATTCTCAGGATCTGTTGATCCCGCCCCGGTGCCTGCACGGGGCAACACACATATTGAGTCTTGCGAACAGAGCAGACCCAGATCAGACTGCACATCTGTGCAGTATGATCTGAGTCTACACTGCTTTAAATAACATTAATAAGTGTGAATATATGAATATGGAAAATAATGTAGTCCCAGATCAGATTGCGTAGATATGCACGATTATTTGGATCAACACTAGTCGCAATCATTAGATTGACTCCTTTCACAGAAAATCATGCTACATTCGCTCTTCTTACAATCAATAAGGCCCTAAACTACAATATAGGGACCTGATTTATGTAAATAAATTCAACGGGAGATAACTAGCTGCTATTCCGCCATTATTTGCAATTTCCGAAGTTCAGAATAGTGGCAAAAATTCAAATAGCGGCAAAAATTGAAATAGCGCTCAAAAGCAATATGTCTTGAATTTCATAAAATTTTCCGGGAAGCTAATGTGTACATTGTGTTGAAAACAGAAACCGGAAAGCCAAACTAGAATGGCAACATTTAATACCATACACAATTAGATTCTGTGTAATGTCAAGTTTTCAATAGAAACGCTAGTATTACTGTATTTAAGTACGTCTATTAGACGCCGTTTGTAGATATGTGCATTACCTTTTGCAACACTTTATCGATGCTCATGTTGAAAATAATCTAAAATACATACATTGTAATATGTGCGAAATTCGAAATTTTCACAACATTTAGCCGTCGAATAATGCCACCAAAATGTGATAAATGTAGCGCTATCGAACAGGGGGCCGTTTCACTAAATTTCGTACGACTAAGAATTTCGTAAGTGCAAAACTAAAATACATTTCCAATGCACTCTTAGATTATAAATATCACGCAATCTGATTGGCTGATGGTCATACATTACGGGTATATCATTGTTGATGAACGGTCGCAAATTATTTCAATATGTATTCCAACGCCAGTAGTAAAGGAGTGCATTAGAAATATGTTAACCGCATCGTAATTATGAAAATTGCGGCGTATATCAGACTATATGGCCGCGGCCTGCATGTCGTGCCTTGTGGCGAGGCATGGACACTAACAAAAAGAGATATAGTATAACGAAAAACTTTAACCAAAAAACTTAACCAAAAAACTTAACCAAAAAACTTAACCAAAAACTTTAACCCAAAAACTTAACCAAAAAACTTAACCAAAAACTTTAACCAAAAAACTTAACCAAAAACTTCAAAGTAATTTTATCTTGACATTGGGCACAGGGGCCGCACGGAGGGGGGTAGAATTAAAATATAGATGATGATAAACACCCATGTGAAGTTTCAAGGTAATGGGCAAAGCAGTTGCAGAGATATAGTATAATGAAAAACTTTAACCAAAAAACTTAACCAAAAAGCTTAACCAAAAACTTTAACCAAAAAACTTAACCCTTTAACCAAAAAATTAAAAAACAACCAAAAAACAACCTAAACCAAAAAACTTAATAAAAAAACTTAACCAAAAAAAAAAACTTCAACCAAAAACTTTAAAAAAACTTCAACCAAAAACTTTAACCAAAAAACTTAACCAAAAAACTAAACCAAAAACTTTAACCGGACACACGTACGTACGTACGTACGTACGTACGTACGTACGCCAAAGTGCCGACTATATCGCGCTTTCCGCAAGCGGGCTCGACAAAAATGATAGGTCGGAAAACATGTTTAATGGCTCCGCGCTATATTACAATACAGTTAACCCTATATTACAATACAGTTAACCCTATATTGTTAACACTATATTACAATACAGTCAACACTATATTAACAAAAACAGTTAAAACTAATTAACAGTTAACCCTTAATAATTACAATACTGTTAACCCTATTACAATACAGTTAACTCTGTATTACAATCGTTAACCCTATTCAATAAAGTTACCCTATTACAATAGTTAACCCTGTATTACAATACTGTTAACCCTATATTACAATACAGTTAACCCTATATTACAATACAGTTAACCCTATATTACAATACAGTTTACAATACAGTTAACACTATATTACAATACAGTTAACAATGTATTACAATACAGTTAACACTATATTACAATACAGTTAACAATGTATTACTATACAGTTAACACTATATTACAATACAGTTAACACTGTATTACAATACATTTAACACTATATTACAGTACAGTTAACACTATATTACAATACAGTTAACACTATATGAGCCGCGTCGCGAGAAAACCTGTCTTCGGGAGTCTGACGACGTCACAAGATATGACGTCGTGAACTTAGCTGACGTAATTTCGCTGAGATTTGCATGTTGCACGCTGACTTCGAAGTTCAGTTTCAGAACAATTAGTAGGGACCCCTGTGTATTCCCGTCGGATTATTTTAGTAGAAACGATTTTATGGTCTTACTTTGTTATTTAGGGCACACTGAGCTGAAAAATATTTGGTGCCATTTGTTTCGCCGCCATCTTGGACATTTGGCAGCCATCTTGAATTTAGTGACATTTCCTCCTTATCCAAAGATATAAAGCAAGTATAAATCGGGTTTTGCTACATGATGTTTGTAGTTTCTTGACTTAAACCGTTAGGATAATGACCTACGTATACAATCTACTCCGATATATTGCACTGGGCCTCCAAATATATCACGTAAAAAAAAAAATGGCCGCCAAAAATGAGTTTTTTATTTATTCAACCACGATGTTGAGTTCCATTACCTTCAGAACAGCTAGATGTGTGTGTAATATGTTGTGTAACTTATTTTACTTTGGATTCCAAATAAATAATTGCTGTCATTTTATTCTGGCAGCCATTTTGAACCATTTGCGGCCATCTTAGATTGTCATAAATACACATAGTTAATATATCCATTACAACCTATTTCTCGAATCTATCACACAAAGGGATTTCAGTCAGTACTTATTGTTGATAAATTGCCATTTAAATTGTATAGACCCATGCGATTCTACCATTCAAGATGGTCGACAGAAACAAAATGGCGGCCAAAGTACATAAAACATATTTCTACATTTATTAAAATTTACATGGATATGTTATACGCGTCGCTGATTCGAATGTCATCACCTAATCCTCGTGGAAATCCTGGTCATTCGAATTATGTCTCCATCAACGGACCGCTCCCATCCGTGATCCAATATAGATGGAATCGTAGGTATTGCATGTTTGTAGCTCCTACCGATCCGTGTGACGTAGTTCGCTCTTTGAAGATGCGGTGTCGGTGCTCCGACTGTTGGTGGTAGTTTTTCGCCTTCCATGTTCTTCGACCGAAACAGTTCCCAACGCAAAGCATCGATCTTCTGGCATTTCGTGGTCTTTGGATATACGCTGCAAACGAAACCTTCGAGTACATCCCTAGTTGATGACAGATTCAGTGACTCATCGCCGAAATGTGTGAATGCTGCGATAACATCGCTGTTTGGGGCATGTGTTAGATATGACATTATCCATCGTTTCTTTGATATACCGACGAATTTTCCACCCCAATCTGCAACTGAAAAATTATGCAGTCCGAGAAGTCCTTGACACTTCTTCTTTCCTATTGCCAAACACCGTCCCCTGACATCAATAACGCGCCTGTCCTTTCCTCGCCCAGTAATAAGATTGAGCTGATATGTGGCGCCAGCGCGAGAGTACATGTCCATCAGCAACACACGCACATCAGTGTCCGGTGAGATAACGTCTATCTCGCGCTTTCCTCCTCCGTGTGTAGCAGCATCAATTACGTGAAGAAGGATCAACGTGTCGGCTTCTTCGTGTGAATGATGTGCGATATCGGGCTCGATGATATCTGCCTTATTGCAATGCGCAGTTGTGTCATACAGTATATGTTTCCACTACGCATTGGCTCATTGGTTCTCCTTCAACTGTTTCTTGACCTGAGAAAACTGTCTGATCTGCAGTTGAAACCTTGTTCTCTGAGGGATAATGTTCAATCACATGAATGAACGAACTCTTGTCGGTTGGTATCTATTTGGGACCCAGTGAAGAAAGCAAAGCTGAAAACATTTTCTTCGTACAAGAAGAAAACCAAATGCAAGATCGGAGACAAACTAATAAAGCTGCGAGAAGATAGACAACTGTTGGCAAGATTTCTCGTCATCCAGCAGTCCCGTCCAACCCTTGTGTCTTCACTCGGCGATACAATTGCGAAATACGAGTTTTCCGTTATACCAAGATCACTATTCTCATCCGATGGACTGCTTCCGACACCAACCGACAAGAGATCGTTCATTCATGTGGTTGAACATTATCCCTCAGAGAACAATATTTCAACTGCAGAGCAGACAGTTTTCTCAGGCCAAGAAACAGTTGTAGGAGAACCAATGAGCCAATGCGTAGTGGAAACATATACTGACCCATCTGCAACTCCTTGTAATGACAAGGTGTGCATCATTGATGCAATGGCTGTCGTCCAAAGTATTAAGAAGGGATCCAACATGTGTACCTGTAGTGACTTCGCAGCAGCTTTACTCCAGCGAATAACGATGATACTGAAGCCATATACAGAAGGCCGGGTTATATTTGACAAGTATGTAGAAAGACACACACGCGACAAAAGATGGCTGGTGTTGAATACCTAGTAAAGCTTAAGATTAATAATGCCATGAATATCAAAATGGTGCCGCTAAAAACTCTACTTTCACATACAGAAACAAATGGCCAACTGACGGAGTATTTGAAAAAAGCCCTGCTCAGCGTGTTTCCAGACAATGATAAGAACCTTGTTGTGGAGTATGACGCAACTGCGCATTGCAATAAGGCAGATATCATCGAGCCCGATATCGCACATCATTCACACGAAGAAGCCGACACGTTGATCCATTTTCACGTAATTGATGCTGCTGCACACGGATGAGGATAGCGCGAGATAGACGTTATCCCACAGGACACAGATGTGCGTGTGTTGCTGATGGACATGTACTCTTTCGCTGGCGCCACATATCAGCTCAATCTTATTACTGGGCGAGGAAAGGACAGGCGCGTTAGGGGTCTGGGAACGGTGTTTAGCAATATGAAAGTAGAAGTGTCAAGGGCTTCTTGGACTGCATATTTTTTCAGGTGCAGATTGGGGTGGAAAATTCGTCGGTATATCAAAGAAACGATGGATAATGTCATATCTAACACATGACCCAAACAGATCGCAGCATTCACAAATTTCGGCGATGAGTCACTGAATCTGTCATCAACTAGGGATGTACACGAAGGGTTCGTTTGCAGCGTATATTCAAAGACCACGAAATGCCAGAAGATCGATGATTTGCGTTGGGAACTGTTTCGGTCGAAGAACCTGGAAGGCGAAAAACTACCACCAACAGTCGGAGCACTGACGCCGCATCTGCAAAGAGCGAACTACGTCACACGGATCGGTAGGCGCTACAAACATGCAACACCTACGATTCCATCTATATTGGATCACGGATGGGAGCGGTCCGTTGATGGAGACATAATTCCAGTGGAAAGTTTGGAATTTCCGGCTCCAGAAGCTGTACTGGAACTCATTAAGTGTGGTTGTAGGACACAGTGTTCTCGCAATTGCTCTTGTGTTAAAAATGTACTCATTTGTACTGCTCTGTGCAAGTGTAGCGATTGCGAGACCACTGTGGACTACAACATTTCGGATGACCAGGATTCCCACGAGGATTGGTGTTGACATTCGAATCAGCGACACGAATAACATATCCATGTAAATTTTAATAAATGTGGAAAATATGTTTTATGTACTTTGGCCGCCATTTTGTTTCTGTCGAACATCTTGCATGGTAGAATCGCATGGGTTTATACTATTTAAATGGCAATTTATCAACAATAAGTACAGACTGAAATCCGTTTATATGTGTGATAGATTCGAGAAATAGGTTGTAATGGATATATTAGTGTGTATTTATGACAATCTAAGATGGCCGCCAATGGTTCCAATGGCTGCCAGAATAAAATGACAGCAATTGTTTATTTGGAATCCAAAGTAAAATAAGGTACACAACATATTACACACAAATCTAGCTGTTCTGAAGGTAATGGAATTCAACATCGTGGTTGAATGAAGAAAAAAACTCATTTTTGGCGGCCATTTTGTTTTTAAGTGATATATTTGGAGGCCCAGTGCAATATATCGGATTAGATTGTATATGTAAATCATTATCCTAACGGTTTAGGTCAAGAAACTACAAACATCATGTAGCACAACCCGATTTATACTTGCTTTATATCTTTGGATAAGGAGGAAACGTCACTAAATTCAAGATGGCCGCCAAATATCCAAGATGGCGGCGAAAAAATGGCACCAAATTTGTTCCAGCTCAGTGTGCCCTAAATAACAAAGTAAGACCATAAAATCGTTTCTACTAAAATAATCCGACGGGAATAGTATATATCAACACAGCATTTCCTACTAAATAGGCTACGATACTCGCTCACTGCAAGGCGAGTTGACTCTCCAAAAGACAAAATGCTAACGTAACACTTCCAAAACGAACACAAGGCGGTGTAACAAACTGATATTGCGGTAACAAATGTCTGCAAACATCGGCACTAACAGGCCCCCATCAGTAAACACGTTTAAACCTAAGTTGATATCTTATATTGCGCATGTGTCGAAAGTTCATTTCACCGTGAGTTTTAAATTTGCGACAAACAGTGCAGAGAGTATTGCCAATACGAATTCAATCGTTTTCCATAGAATAACATCTGTAAACCAAGACTTGCATAAATATAATGCAATAAGTACGTAACACATGGTTGAAAACATGAATGCAGATTTATCTGAGTTTTTCTACATAATGGAATACCAATATTGTAAGTTAAGGCTTGTCACATTCAAATGAAGGTTAGCAAACAGCAAACATATAGGTGGCCGAGTACAGCCGACATGAAAAATACCTACTGTCTGTTCCACGTTTTGCTT
The DNA here is from genome assembly GCA_029237695.1 of Conchocele bisecta. Classification (NCBI taxonomy): domain Eukaryota; kingdom Metazoa; phylum Mollusca; class Bivalvia; order Lucinida; family Thyasiridae; genus Conchocele; species Conchocele bisecta. Next base: position 61,737,418 of record CM055280.1, read on the forward strand.
CCGACGAACTTTTGGCTATTAAACACATTAAGTCTAACAAATATTTTAAAGTAAGTAATTTTCCATCAATAATAAAAAAGTCACCCTCCCGAAATTTGTTTATTGATTTTATAGCGAAAAAAACGATTTTGCTATGGGAATTTAACATGGGGCCGATATTTCGGAAAATATTCCAATCACGTGCACGCAGTGGTTTGGTTGGTTACTGGAGACTGACGTCAGTTCCCATTAGCCAACCATTCCCATTAGCCATTAGCCAACCAAATCACTGCGTGTCACGTGATTCGATATTTTTGAAGATGGCGGCTAATATTCATTTATAATCAGAAAGTGAACGAGTTTGATTTTAAAAAGCGAATTTAGGTTATATAGTGAGACGCGCTTTTAGTGCAGTTTACGCTCAATATCTTTGAGATTTATGTTAATGTATTACCAACTGTAAAATCTATGCCGAAAACACACTCCAAGCAGCGGTTTCGACAGGCTGCAACACGTTAAAGAATTACGACTTCGCGTGGCTTTTTCTTACAATGGTGATGAATGCGAGTTTTGTACCTTTCATACCTGGGCGCATTTGAATTGTTTTGTACATTGTTTAGAAAGGTGTTTCATGTATATACAAACAATAATTGACCATCGAAGACACGCTAGAATCACCTGTGGATTTGTACAGCGTGTATGTTTCCGTCTTAGACGGCCGAACACATCCGACACGCTCTACCATATCCATAGTGTCCATGTAGCAGACTTCCGAGCGCTACCCTTGAAGGTGGTCTCACACGAGTGAGATAGTGAGATGGTTTATATATTACATGTAAGCGATGTAGGCTTTTGCTATCACGCTGGTAGAGTGACTGTGAACTGTATGTACATAGTGAGCAACGCATGGAAGTAAAGGTGCCTGTCATCAGATATGGACACTGCCTTTCAGCATTGCTACAAGTTTGTGTTTTTTAAGGTAAAAAATGGGCATATTGTTTTCGTCACGTGTGTCTGTTCGTCCGTCCGTCCGTCCGTCCGTCACGTTTCTTGTAAGAAGTAAAACTTGTTAACAGTAATAAGGTAGGGACTTGAAACTTGGTGTGTGCCTTCCTTATAATGTGTGTAGATGCGCAAAGAATTTTGATTCGACCTCTCTGTCATGGAGTATCTCACCATTTTCGACTTAGCATTTGGGAAAAGTGTGTATATTGCACGCGATCGACAGTGCACTAGTTTTAATGTAATTTAAAGGTACATGCCCACTCAGTAGGCACAAACTATTCTTTATAGGAATTAAATAAGTGTATAAGTGTGTCACCATTCCACTAGTTCTAACAAATTAGGAGTGCCCGCTTTACAGATATAATCATTTGGTAATATTTAATTTACTCATAGTGACTCGCGGTGTTATTAAGCTATTTTCATATGCAAATGAGGCATGATATTTTTTAATTATTTATATATATGATATAAATTGTATAGTAATGCCAATCAGTACGTGGGGTTTTATGGTGAATTACTGTTTATTTTGCCTGAAAATGTCATATCTACAGAATATACAAAACTATCTATTAATAACAGTGTGTGCTTACTGAGTGGGCATGTACCTTTAATGTTGAACGCATTGTTCTCCCCATTTGCAGGTGTATTCCCATCTGTATTTGCTGAACTGTCATATAGCCCCCAATGAACCAACCAGTTAATCAATACAGAATGACATTCCTGGACAGTAAATATTACTGTATGTTTCATATACTTATATGGTTTTCTACAATTATAAATTATTAAAACGCTCAGTAAACAGGAAGTCAACAAGAAGAAATTCGCATACCGAATCCGCCGTACACGCGCCCACGTTTATACTTGCTGGTACATGAACTTGCCGGTTTGTCTTTGTCGCTTTGCACTTTCATGTATTACCAAAACAATTAAGTTCATCTGTCTATAGATTAATTCAATGCCAAACATGCTTCTAGTTTGTCAACTTGCAAACTGTTGTAAATGTTGGCGTATACTCCATGTGTACCGGTAGATACGTATATACTGTAACGTCGTTTTGACGTCGTTTGACGTCGCTTTTACGTGACGTCTCATTTGATCAAACGACCTGAATAGTGGTATTGTATAAACTATGATATCTTAATGAATATTGCAGATATCATGATCAAATAAAAAGCATTCAATTCATCATACAAATACTATTGTCACAGTAACAAAATGTTAATTTGACCAATAATTTCCCGAAGACATGTGTTTCTCGCGACGCGGCTCATATTACAATACAGTTAACACTGTATTACAATACAGTTAACACTACATTACAATACAGTTAACACTATATTACAATACAGTTTATCCATATTACAATACAGTTAACCCTATATTATAATACAGTTAACCCTATATTACATACAGTTAACACTATATTACAATACAGTTACATATATTACAATACAGTTATCCTATATTACAATACAGTTAACACTATATTACAATACGTTACCCTATATTACAATACATTTAACACTATATTACAATACAGTCAACACTATATTACAATACAGTTACCCTATATTACAATACAGTTAACACTATATTACAATACAGTTACCCTATATTACAATACAGTTAACACTATATTACAATACAGTTAACACTATATTACAATACAGTTAACACTATATTACAATACAGTTACCCTATATTACAATACAGTTAACACTATATTACAATACAGTTAACACTATATTACAATACAGTTACCCTATATTACAATACAGTTAACACTATATTGCAATGCAGTTAACACTATATTACAATACAATCAACCTATATTACACTACATTTAACCCTATATTACAATATAGTTAACCCTATATTACAATACAGTTAACACTATATTACAATACATTTAACCCTATATTACAATACAGTTAACACAATATTGCAACACAGTTAACCCTATATTACAATACAATTAGCCCTATATTACAATACAGTTAACCCTATATTATAATACAGTTAACACTATATTACAATACAGCTAACACTATATTACAATACAGCAAACACTATATTACAATACAGCAAACACTATATTACAATACAGTTAACACTATATTACAATACAGCAAACACTACAGCAAACACATATTACAATACAGTTAACACTATATTACAATACAGTTAACACTATATTACAATACAGCAAACACTATATTACAATACAGCAAACACTATATTACAATACAGTTAACACTATATTACAATACAGTTAACACTATATTACAATACAGCTAACACTATATTACAATACAGTTAACACTATATTACAATACAGTTAACCCTGTAGTATGCAGCAAAGTTGTCAGTAGCAACCGAATTTGGGAAGTCCTTTGTGGATTTCTTCCGATTTAATGATACAGGAGAAGAATTCACATAAGTGTAAAAGCTTGTTTTCTAATCCTGTTCTCAATTGTATGTGTATATATATCACTTGCCACAACTTGAAATAAATATTGTTTAAACTAATGATACTTACATATAGGTGGAAAATGGTAGCATTAATGAACTACAGTGTTGTGTGAAGTAAATTTATAACATATTCGTACGAACATTTTTGTTGCACGAAGTCTAATGAAACGGGCCCCGGAACCGCACATTTATTTGTGAAATCAGTCATCTTGGACCAAATTTCGCGAAATAAAACGAATTATTCTCATTCTTAAATTATTATAAAATTTAATATTAACGATAAAATATTGTGTTTTTTTTGCATAGTTTACCATGTTTATAACGCAGTACAATTTGGCTTTCATGAAACAGATAGTATGGTTGGTGTGTGTAATCATTCCAAATATCGCTCCTACCTTGATTCGTCCCCAAGGTGTGGTCGGTATCAGGCCCCGTGTACGGGGATGGGGTCTGCCCCTGATTGACGAGCCAATCAGATGTGTCCGTTAGGTGACTGTTGGCCCAGTTACATTTGGAGAGCTGTTCAAAATCACAGTCGAGCGGCTTCGTATCTGTAGGTCGGAAACATAACACAGAGCTGCAGATAAGGGGCCTATTGTCGTACTTTACACATTTATTTTAGCAGAATACGTATTGAATAATTCCAGCAGAAAAATATTTACACAATTCCCTAACATTTGATTGGCCCGTAGCAAGTCTCTGTCCAAAAATTTATATCCCAGTAAACTCCCACGCCGAACTACTTTCCGTAACCGTGAGGCGCAGTTAAAATAATTATTAAGAAAACGGAAAATAAACACATTTTCTTGATGAATTTATTTCAAATGCTGGAATTATAAGGAATTAATGGCCTTTTTGTGGAATTTATCGGGGATATAAACTTGGAAAAGTCGCGGGAATACTGGACGAGGCCTTAAAAAATTACAATTTTCGAAAGAAATTTTTTTTTTTTTTTTTTTTTTTCGAAAATTGTAATTTGTTTTCGCTTCGTCCAGTATTCCCGCGACTTTTCCAAGTTTATACCCCGATAAATTCCACAAAAAGGCCACTCATTCCTACATTATCAAAATACTGCGAAAATATGCATTGATTTTACTATCTAGTAGTGAAAATACTGTAAATAAGTTGAATATTTACTTGGTTGAGCCGCAAAAGCTTTTTGCAGTCAAATAAGTGGATTTTCAAATTTGTTATATTTTTTTATCGTTTTTTCCATATTTAATACGGAAGCAAATCAATATTAAATTTGTAAAACGAAAAGTAAAATACGCATTGAATTTGAAATATGGGGGTATAATACTCTGTTCCCTCGTCGCATGGCAAACGTTTACCCACATCTTGACATTGTCGAACCTTATATTACTGACAGGCTGTATACATGTACGTTTGAACACGGCTGTGAGCGGTGTCGAACAACGGCAGTCATGTAACAATATTGCCTTACCATTTGTCCGTATGGTGATTGTCTTAGAGACGGATCCAAACGGGTTGACGGCCGTACACTGGTATGTTCCCAGGTCCGATGGCTGAATAGGAAATTCAAAATTCAAAATATGGTACAGTAGAACCTCTCTAAACCTCTCTAAACCGGACAAGCATGCAATTTGTGTATCTTCCTTGTGTATACTTGTGATGATAATACATATTCAAGCAAAGCACAGCCCTATACCTTGGCATATAGTCATATGGCTGATTTACAGAGAAGCATCTCTAAACCGGACACACTGGGGACCTCCCAGGGTGTCTGGTTTACAGACGTTCCACTGTACACATACTAATAGCTCAATTACTTAGAACTTTCTGCATCGTAATCAAGGTGTATGATCACGTGCTTACAACAACAACAACAGGTACTTAAACTTCAAGAAGCCCTCCGATTCAAAGTACGTATTCCTTATTGTGTCCTTATTATGTAACGGATTTTGATGAAATATGGCGCATCAAACGCGTCTTGTTAAGCTGCATTTTGTGTTCTCGGTACGTTGGCCCAAACTTCTGTCGTGTTTGCGAAGAATCGATTTCCGTGTCTACTGACACGGAAATCGATTCTTCGCAAAAACGACACTAAATATGTGCCGAACTCCCGGGACCACCAAATGTAGCTCATGAAGTCGCGTTTGCTGCGCCATTTTTCATCAAAATCCGTTGCCTATTAACGAAAATATCAAATAATACTTACTTTGGAGTGGGCGTGCTTTCAACACTTTGAGCCATTATTGTTGTTGTTGTAACCACGTGATCATGCACCTTGGTAATGGTAATATAGCTTCATGGTGGTAAGGCATTATCAGAGCTCAAGCTTATGTGCGTATTTCTGTATTTTACGAACTTATTGTATTTGAGTGCGCATTGCTTTTAAAAAGAGGGAGTCCAAAATACAATACAGTGAAATCGCGATCGCTCAAAATGCGATGACTCGTAATGTCGGGCTCGCTCGAAATAGCGTTGCGGTCGAGATAATTTTCCCTATATGTTTAATGTATTTTACATGCGATGGCTCAAAATGCAACTCGTCGAAAAAAACGATCCCTCGAAACAGTTTTCAAGTCCCGCGGACTCATTTCTCGCTATTTTGCTATACGGTGACTCGAAAGTCATGTCGAAGTTTGTGCTTGGCTAATTTTCGCACCTCCGCGTCCGACTTATTACGATCAAAGACCGAGCCGCGCTCTACCTGTCTATGAAATGTGGTTTCTTTTCAAGTGCAGTTAATTGCTTAAAGTGGTGCAATTTGGTCCTTAACGTTGTTGATTGCGATCAACGATCATATCAAAATTTAAGTGATTATTTTCAGCTTTCAATAATTTTAAGGTTATTTCATCTTCCTTAACTTCATATACATGTATCATGTTTGTATGTATAATTTGCGTGTGTTTTATATCATGCCATGTTTGTTTGTTGTGTTATGTTTTCTTCTTAACTCAGATGCCCATATGGGCCATGAGTAATAAAAACTTGAAACTTGAAACTTGATATACGGCGATTTATTAAATATTCTGGGCTTCGGTCATTCGGCGCATTTAATAGAGTCTGTCGTAAGTCATTGGTCATTTTTCGTGGTAACTCACGGGTTATACTCGAATAACCCGAGTATCAGTGGAACAACCAGAGTCGTTGCTCAGGTTCAAGTAACCCACCACCCGTCATGTGTTCGATTAAAGTTACTCGAGTAAGGTTCAAAGGTCAAACATATTTAACTGAAGTTGTAACACTCTGTGTGTTCTAGTGGTCCTCGTGTTATTCGAGTGACTACTCGGAAGTTACAACGAAACACGTCCATTAATAATACCGCACTTCCTAGTTAGGCACAGATGACTGGTCGTGACAAAAAGGAGTTGCTCTTACTGAATTTCCGATCAGTGCAGCATTAAATCGGCCTGCATATTCAGTTCAGGACGTGAAATGTTCGTCCTCGACAGCTATTCATGATGCACAATATAGTGAAATCATAAACCCATATCAAGTTGCAGGAGTCTGTACGTTGATCAGCGTTTATACTGGTCACAAACCAAGTAGCCTAAAGCACCTTTTTTGCGTAACAATATTTTACGATTCACGATTGATTCCCGATTTGTTATGGGCGCCGTAAACAACATCGTTTGAGCTGGGCACATACCCCACTGTTTCGAGTGACGTCACAACCACATGCGACATTACTTATGTGCGCCACTATTTATAGTAAATACTGGATCTTTTGATAATAATAGAAATAAAGATAGTTTTGTAAATACATTTAAATATAATTTATTCAATTTCTGCGAATAAATACTAGTATCATCTAAAACATGGATACACTCTATTATGCTTCGTTATTTCCTAAATTAGACGGGTACAGTAGTCGACAAATATACCAAAATCGCAAGATGCGATGGCTCGAAAGATGCGATCACTCGAACAAAATATGCAGGCCTGTGGTATTTCAAGCCATCGATATTTCACTGTACTATAAAAATAGTTCATGTAGGCTACATACCGGCTTGTCAGATGTTCACACAAACAGTTATGTTCACACGTGTTTCACAGCCTTGCCTGATAAACTTGATATACAAATACTAGTTATTTACTGCCCTCCCAAGTCAATCTGCAGTATCTGTTAAACTGCAGTATCTGCACTATGATGCTATGCTGACCCTGTGCAATCATCCCCAGGTGGGGATGATTGCATCATCCCCAGGTGGGGATGGGGATGATTGCACAGGGTCAGCATAGCATCATAGTGCAGATACTGCACTTTAACATATACTGCAGTTTGACTTGGGAGGGCAGAGTACTCCGGCATGCATCTTTCCTGTTTATCTTTACCTGAGAGTGTATGTTGTGGGCTATAAATAGTTCAAAAATAGCGGACAGAAAATCATATTTTATTTTATTTCTCCTTGTAAATATCATGAATATGTCTTGAAATTTCATTAGAATTGAGTCCTTAGGACTCAATTCTAATGAAATTCCAAGACATATTTACAGAGAGAAATAAAAAATATACTCCTAATTTGTTTGGCGGATATTTTCACCGCTAGCATGCAAAGAGTTCCTAGCCTTGCCCGGTAAACTTAATATGTGACGAAACTCGCCTGGTATTCTCTATATTTCAAGTTTATCAGATTCGGCTCGACAACGGTAGGAATTCCTCGGCCAGCCTATGGATTCCTACGCATTTCCTAGACTTTAGTTTAAACATACAAGGCTAGTGTCTTTTAACCCTTTGAACCCGAAAGCCAACTATATCGGTTTATGCAAACAGTGCAGATCCAGATGAGCCGGCTCGTAACGAGCCATCTCATCAGGCTCTGCACTGTTTGAAAGTAATTTTCATATTTTTGAGAACAACAAATACCCCCTTTTTATAAATGGAATAGTGTGAAAATCATTTTGCGATGGTTGGATTGGTTGAAAAACGAACATATCGCAGCCCATTCAGTTACTTAGGGTTGAAAGGGTTAAGTTTATCAAGCAATGCTAGGAAATGCGTAGGAATTCCGAGGCTCGCCGAGGAATTCCTACCGTTTCCGAGCCGAGCCTGATACACTTGATATCAAAATACACTAGCCTGGACTTATATTTATCAGGTAACGTTTTTGGCTACATAATGAGCAATTATGACGTTGTTTTCATTGAAAAGAACTCGGACTTGTATCCGTGACGTCATTCCACTGACGTAATTATGTGACGTCATGTGATACCGTACTACCAATGAAACGTTATTTTTCAATTGTTGTAGCCACGATATTCGTATCAGGTCAATGCCTGATACAGCAATATATTATCAGTTAGTATTCGGTCAATACAGGGCAAGTTACATGTACCTGATAAACTACAAACTACACAAGCCTGGTATTCACTATCCCTCACCTATGGAAACGTCCCGGGGCCCGTTTCACTAAACTTCCTACGACTAAAATGTTCGTAAGTTCAAATTTAAGATCGTCTGTAAATATTTATCTATGGATTTACATTTATTGAGCATAGGCTGCATATGCAGCCTATGCTCAATAAATGTAAATCCAATACTTATTTACAAGAAAACATTGTTAATGTGAAATTTACAGACTATCATAATTTTGCACTTACGAACATTTTAGTCGTAAGAAGTTGGTGCTGATGCTAACATATGTTTATCTCCTAACTCCTAATTAGTTACTATCTCCTAATTAGGACTTAGTAATTAGGACTTAATATATCCTAAGTATGACTTATATGTCCTAATTAGGACTCTCTATCTCCTAATTAGGAGTCTCCTAATTAAGACATTTTCTATATCCTATCTCCTAATTAAGACTTAATATCTCCATATTACGACTAATTATCTCCTAATTAGGAGTACTTAGGACTTAGTATCTCCTAATTAGGACTTAGTATCTCCTAATTAGGTGTTACTATCTCTTAATGATGACTTTCTAGCTCATAATTATGAGATACTAATTAGGAATTAAAAATATTTCAGCATTGGCACCAGGACGCTTCCATACTCACCTGTAGCGACGTTATGACGTTATTTTTAGATTGAACGGACGGCTGAGGGCAGGCGATGGTACTCAGCCTGTCCCACATCACGCTTGTCAACTGGGAACTAGTGCTGTCACACGTGAGATTCACGGTGCTCCCGAGAGGGTATGTGGTTTGTGACGGGAATACGTCTATCTTGGGCTGCTCTGTAGAGAAACACAGCAGATCGAACCTCTATCAATATATAGGTTTATTACATACGTAGTTTCGTTTCCCATTGAAACACAATGGAACGCGAACCGTCAATATTTGTCCTAATTGACGTCTCGTGAGGTTATAAATTGGTCAGCGCTGGAACTACGCATCACATCGCAAAATAGTTCCTTCTAAATCACTACTCATTTTATTTCTATTGTATATACCCTTTGAGGCGCATATAAATTGCGAATGACGTACGTATATAATACAAATGTTATTTGATCTGTCTGTGGATATAGAGAATAGTAGGTTAGTGCCGTGAATGGGAAGAAATATCTGGCAAGGCTCAGGAAACGGGATGGGCGAGGCTCTGCCGAGCACATCCCGTTTCCGTGCCGCGCCAGATATTTTTCCCATTCACGGCACTAACCTACTATTCTATTTATCCCGTCAACACCTACACATAGCTTTAACATGCAATGTAAATAACCACAGCCACGGCACATATTCATACGCAGTGATTATGTCGTATTGACAGGATATCAAAAAGCGTTTCACGACATCGTGTTTCACGGCACATACGCACTGTGTTGATCGGATAGATATTTCACTCGTTCCGCCGCGTAACGATTTTGCGTTCCTAATGATACCCAACATCGCACGCTACGGTACTCGTGCATATATCCACATACAAATCAAATAGCCGCCGATAAATATACGACATTCGCTTATTAAAATGAAACACGATATTGCTTTAACCGACCTCTCTAAACCCGACTATGGTAGCAAATGGTTGCCATCTACATGTACTTAACATGATAAAGCGCTAAGTCACACTGGGCCTCAGATATTCGACGAAGGCCATGACACAAATATAAAAAGTACATAGTTTCATCTTATGTCGACATGTCATGATATTTAAGTCGACAAGCTGTGATAAACATCTCGATGGTAAATATATGCCACCATGTATGGTGGCATGTATTTGCCATCGACATGTAGAGATGTTGACATAGAAAAAGAAGCTGGATTCCACTCCTATCGGCGCCATGTTTTCATCACGTGACTCCCCTCATTGTGAGTACTTACTGATACACATACAATCATTGTGTAGCTGTACCCCTGGAGGGCCCGTGGTTCCCTGTGGGCCAGGATCGCCCTTTGCGCCGTCCACCCCTGGAATATAACGGGGGCATTTAACTAGCCATAAAGCAAGCTGTTATTTTATGATATCAGGTACATGTACATTTCAGCAATACATATAACCAAGGTGTATGATCACGTGGTACTAACAACAACAACAAATACTGAAACTTCCAGAATCCATTCGTTTCAAAGTACGTATTCTTTATTAGCCGATCTATTTATAGATCGGCTATATATTGGTTATCCATTGGTTTGTGAAAAGGTTTGTATCCACCCTTTTCTCCTATATTCGGTAATCTACAAACGCGAAATTTGTTGTATCACTTCCAAATTACATCAACCGGAACATTTTTCATTTTTGGCCATTATCTCTGTTGAAAACTTTAAATATACCGAAAAAACACAATTTGGCTATTAATAAACGTTTTCACTACAAGAGTTCGGTAAACTAAAGTTAGGCGGTTTGCAATTTGGCTATAAATACATGTAAACACTACAGTTAGGCGGTTTGTCTTCTAGTCCAGGGGCAATTGTAGGTATATATATAAGATTCCGGCACCTCGTGTTAATTTATGGCACCTGGTGTTTTTATAAACTTGAATGTATAAGATTTCCAAAAAATCCGGGTGCCATTTTTTAAACCAAGTTGAAGGTCATTTCAAGGTCATTGAACTTTATGCTTGACGGAAGTCGAAAATTGCCAATATATGAGCCAATAGGTCATGGTCCTTAACTTGGAAATTTGTGTAAGTTATTAAACAACATTTCTGATGGATTTATTAAAGAATTTACGTAAACTACACTAATTTTCAGTATATAATTATCATATTTTCAAGATGGCCGCCAAAAATCGGGTATTTATGAGATTTCGGTTGACTTGCTACATATTTGTGTAATGCTAAGCGCCTTCACCTATATTCAAAGGTTAATTATTTCAACTGGAATAATATTGTTTACATTTGACTACCATAAGTATTGCTATGATCAGATATTAATGATAGCTAAATATAACGGGGATAATTTGGTTGGGGAGGAAATCACTTCTCTCACTTTTCCCTGAGATTCCGTAACTACTAAAATGTGGACATATATTGAACCCTGATTTGATCGGCTAATAACATCATGCTCTGCATGACGTTTCATTTATATTGTCCTTATTACACAACGGATGTTGATGAAATATGGAGCATCAAACGCCGATTCTTCGCAAAAATTACATAAGTCTGAGCCGAACTCCCTGGACGACCAAATGCAGCTCATGAAGATGCGTTTGCTGCGCCATATTTCATCAAAATCCGTTTCATACTAAGGAAAATATCAAATAATACTTACTTTGGAATGGGAAATTTTTCAACACTTTCAGCCACTGTTGTTGTTGTTATAACCACGTGCTCATGCACCTTGATACGAATTACTGCAGAAAGCATGCTGAGTGTCGCACACGTTTTACTATGCAGTGTAACAAGACAGTGTATTAAAACTTATTCTTCGGCCTACTTTCTACATTGTAAGCCAATCGCTGGGCGGCAGCGTGCTCCACTTATGTCACATATTGCAACGTTTAACCCAGATTTAATGATTAACTGTTCGGCAGGAATAGGGAAATCGATACTCGAATGGGACATTGCATTGTACACAAATTGGATTTTTCAGGAACTAAATGCTGCGCTCCCTCGCCTTCAATTCCTTAACAATCTAACATGTGAACACTAACCTATACATAGCATACGCTATTTTCAAAGGAGTGTCCACTGTCATGCTGAACACGCTGCTACACCAAGGTGCATGATCACGTGGTTACAACAACAACAACGTCGCCCACTCCAAAGTAAGTATTATTTGATATTTTCCTTAATATGCAACGGATTTTGATGAAATATGGGGCAGCAAACGCGTCTTCATGAGCTGCATTTGGTGGTCCAGGGAGTTTGGCACAGACTTATGTCGTTATTGCGAGGAATCGATTTCCGTGTCGGAGACACAGAAATCGATTCTTCGCTAAAACGACAGAAGTTTGGGCGAAAATACAGAGACCACCAAATGCAGCTTATCAAGACACGTTTGATACGCCATATTTGATAAAAATCCGTTACGTAATAAGGACACTATACAAGAATACGTACCTTGAATCGGTGCATGTACTTGTTGTTGTTGTTAGTACCACGTGATCATACACCTTGTACACTTAGTTTTACTGAAAATTAACTATGTGTTTTTTTCGAACACTCAAAATAAATGTAGCAAACACACCAGGGGTCTACGGAGTCTCGCAGGTGACAATGTTTTTCTATATTAATTGGTTCCCACGAAACAACAATTCGTTAACTCAATTTAACAATTCGTTCCCTCAAATTAACAATTCGTTCCCATGAAATGACAATTCGTTCCCTCAATTTAACAATTTGTTCCCTCGAATTAACAATTCTTTCCCACGATATAAAAATTCGTTATTTCGTGGGAACGAATTGTTTAATTGAGGGAACGAATTATTAATTCGTGGGAACGAATTGTTAAATTGTGGGAACGAATTGTTAATTCGTGGGAATGAATTGTTATTTCGTGGGAACAAATTGCTATTTCGTGGGAACGAATTAATAACTATACGTCCGCTGCGGGGCTCTGTATGGCTCGCCTTGTTCTGAGTACATACATATAATTGCATTACATTACATTACATTACATTACATTACATTACATTACATTACATTACATTACATTGTATTACATTATATCAACATATTGCCTTTAAAGTGGTAATCGTGCAGGTAACACACGCCCTGTATTAACGATGATTACTAACTTTTATCCCGTCAACACAGTGCGTATGTGCCGTGAAACACGGTGCCGTGAAACATTTTTGATATCCAGTCAATACTATTTTTGCATTTTACAGCCATGTGTACGTGTTTGACGGGATAAATAGAATAGTAGGTTAGTGCCGTGAATGGGAAAAAATATATGGCGCGGCACGGAAACGGGATGTGCTCGGCAGAGCCTCGCCCATCCCGTTTCCTGAGCCTTGCCAGATATTTTTCCCATTCACGGCACTAACCTACTATTCTCTATATACGGTTTTCTAAGTGTTTACTGCATGAAACTGATCGCAAAATCAAACATACCACATATTCTGCAGGCTACCTCAAATAAAATACAGCATGTGAAATATAACGATTAACTACGGAAGCCCATTAGGGCCACTTCACTTTTTTTTAATTTCCATTTATTCCAGATATTTTCTTGAATTTTCAAGTTCTTTTCTTGAATTTTCAAGATCTTTTCTTGAAAATTGAAAATTCAAGAACATATTGAAATATTGAATTTTCAAAAGTTCTTGTCTTGAATTTTCAAGATCTTTTCTTGAATTTTCAAGAAAAGAACTTGAAAATTCAAGGAAAGAACTTGAAAATTCAAGAAAAGATCTTGAAAATTCAAGAAAACATCTCGAAAATTCAAGTAAGTATCTTGAAAATTCAAGAAAATATCTCGAAAATTCAAGAAAAGATAAAAAAAAAAGAAGTGAAGTGGCCCTAAATGGGCTTCCGTAATTAACCCCAGATTGTGTACAGACCGATATTTTGAACTCGCCGCCATGTTGATCACGTGGTCCCCATTGACATATCTTACTCAGAGGCTGCATGAAATTGACACCATATCCCAAATTAGACTGAACAGAATACATTAAGTCCGATATGGTCAGATCGTGCCCAAGTACATGTTTCATAATAATTAATATAATCCGCAAGCGTCTACTTCCGGCGTTAATTGGGTCTCCGGATAAGGGCTCTCATATCCCGGAAGTACTGTAGTACTAAAGTAATAGATTGATGACGTATATACAGGGTACAACACTGGGACAATCGCCGCTGGTAAATTCCCTCATAACTTTTGCACTGGTACTGCACGCCGCAAAATGTTTTACGTCGAAATAGGCGCCGGATTCCTGGCGAATTCTCATTCAGCTGCATGCATAAGATACTGCATAAACACATTTTCGTCTAGTAACCAGGCCGAAAACTGTGTTTATGCGATCGCTCTCAGTAGATCGGAATGGTATATCGCCATGAAACGGATGCATTGTTCGACTAGAAACATTTTACGCCGATGCGGCGTGCAGTACCAGTGTGTTAAGTACTTTTCTTCGATGGTATATTAGTTGAACGTATTCACGTGGCGTTCTTTTCAACGCAAACCATTTTACATTTTTCCATCATCGATCGTGCAACGTCACATGCTAAATACAATAGCCATATTCGTATGGAAGGTAGTATCCGCCATAATTCTATGTGACTTGATGCTTGCGTGCTGATGACATTACAACTTATATTCATGTTATTTCATTCGTCATTTGTATTTATTACATTTGAAATCTGCTTGTTGTAATTGTATTTGTCTTTCTTACATGTCCATTCTGCTGAGTGCTTTGTTCATTCGTCCTATTAACATTACAATTATTGATACGTCCTTATTCGTGTCTCTGTTTTATTGCACTAAGCATTTGCACAAGTAAGTAAGAACAAAGCACTTAGCACTTTGAATAAGGCCGAAAGCAGTAAGGACAAAACCGCAGGAAGTAAGCATCAAGCCACAGTCCGAAAGCGGAAAGCCGCAAGCAGAAAGCATCAAATCACAAGCCGAATGACGCAATCAATATTGGTTAGTAGTGACTCATTATCAGAGTATGACGCCAGATGGCACTGGCACTACACCGCCAAAGCCGGTGTTGATGTAAGATTTCACCCACAAATTATTACAGAATAGGTTAGAAGACACCAAATAGTTTTACTATATACTGTAACCGAATCCCATCCATTAAGGCCAGCCTCTCCTACTTTCACTATTCGTATGGATGTTGTGGGACCTACTTGTACATGGCCTGCAGCCGGTCTGTACTGGTTCTGCATGAATTAAACAATAGGTTTACTTACTCCTAAGAAATACAAATCCAATCTCGTCATGTCCCCCAATATTGTTTACATTTTTTTGGCCACGGAAACTCTGTTTACATCACATGACCAGCATGTTCCTCAAGTGAACCTGGGTAGTAATGGATCAAGATTTGCAAGCAAACTGTGTCAGTCACCTCAAAACACCCGCACGATTTTGTTCATACCGGACTACTTTTACCCGCTTGACGATTTCGCATCATTTGTTATTCTCTAACCTATATTAACTAAATTGCATATGTATGTATGGTGTTTGCCTTACTAATGTGTTTTATACATACAGTATCCTCACAATTAAATTACATATGCACGTAATTGAAAACAATAACATTTTTATAGTAAGTTACACATATGGTAACTTACACAGGTTGACTGTCAAACTGGTATATTACCGATACAAACCAATAACCGTCCGGGATCAGACTAAGGTGAGCCACCGCCATTGATATTCGCTAAACAACTAACCCATTACCACACATTTTGCTATTCTCTGCTACTTTCATTTTGCTTATGGATGTTGGGGGACCTAATTTCCAATAACCTGCACCCATTCTGCTCTGGATCTTGACTAATTAAAATATAGATTTAAGTATTGTACACACTTTTCTTTATGGGACTTAAATAAGTATATAATTGCAACTAGTCCACCACTTTTAAAGATTACGAGTACCAGCTACACAGATATAATTATTTAGTAATCTTTAATGTACTCACAGAGACTCGTGGTGGTATCAAGCTAGTTCCATATGCAAATGATGCAGTATTTTCAAATTATTTATATCAACAAAATGCTGAATAAATATTTTTAACGACATAAAGTATGATATTGCACATCAAAAAATAAATAAATGGAATAAATAGTTGCTTCCGTTATCATTTTAAGGAAACCCGGTTATCGCACCTGATATCAAACTGGCATTTCGCGTTTGCTATAACTAGAAATGTGGCCTGTCGGCACACGAATACCCCCACTGGCAGCCAAAGAAAACGAGGCATTTTTGATTATAAGCCATTTAGCCGAGCGTTAAGGTTTCAAACGCATCAAGTTTGTGACCTTGACCCTGGGCATAGTGTGATAATCCATGCATCAGTGTAGAAGATATAGAGCGGAAGGGAATTTCAATAGGTTTGACCTTTGACCTTCAACTATGACCTTGACCTTGGACGTAGGTGCGTGGTTATTGATCGCGACACACCTTCTCATCCTGAGAAACATTTGTGCCAAGGCATTTGATAATCCATGCATCGGTGTAGAAGATATAGAGCGGAAGGGAATTTCAATAGGTTTGACCTTTGACCTTCAACTGTGATCTTGGACGTAGGTGCGTGGTTAGCAATTTGATAATCCATGCATCGGTGTAGAAGATATAGAGCGGAAGGGAATTTCAATAGGTTTGACCTTTGACCTTCAACTGTGACATTGACCTTGGACGTAGGTGCGTGGTTATTGATCGCGACACACCTTCTCATCATGAGAAACATTTGTGCCAAGCCATTTCCATGCATCGGTGTAGAAGATCTAGAGCGGAAGGGAATTTCAATAGGTTTGACCTTTGACCTTCAACAGTGACATTGACCTTGGTGCGTGGTTATTGATCGCGACACACCTTCTCATCATGAGAAATATTTGTGCCAAGCCATTTGGGAATTTCAATATTTTTTACCTTTGACCTTCAACTGTGACCTTGACCTTGGACGTAGGTGCGTGGTTATTGATCGCGACACACCTTCTCATCCTGAGAAACATTTGTGCCAAGCCATTTGATAATCCATGCATCGGTAGTAGAAGATATAGAGCGGGAAGGTAATTTCAATAAGGTTTGACCTTTGACCTTCAACTGTGACCTTGACCTTGGACGTAGGTGCGTGGTTATTGATCGCGACACACCTTCTCATCATGAGAAAAACATTTTGTGCCAAGCCATTTGATAATCCATGCATCGGTGTAGAAGATATAGAAGCGGAAGGAGGAATTTCAATAGGTTTGACCTTTGACCTTCAACTGTGACCTTGACCTTGGACGTAGGTGCGGTGGTTATTGATTGCAAAACACACCTTCTCATCATGAGAAACATTTGTGCCAAGACCATTTGATAATCTATGCATCGTGTAGAAGATATAGAGCAGAAGGGAATTTCAATAGGTCTGACCTTTGACCTTCAACTGTGACCTTAGACGTAGGTGCGTGGTTAGCAATTTGATAAGCCATGCATCGTTGTAGAAGATATAGTGCGAAGAATTTCAATAGGTTTGACCTTTGACCTTCAACTGTGACCTTGACCTTGGACGTAGGTGCGTGGTTATTGATCGCGACACACCTTCTCATCATGAGAAACATTTGTGCCAAGCCATTTGATAATCCATGCATCGGTGTAGAAGATATAGAGCGGAAGGGAATTTCAATAGGTTTGACCTTTGACCTTCAACAGTGACCTTGACCTTGGACGTAGGTGCGTGGTTATTGATTGCGACACACCTTCTCATCATGAGAAACATTTGTGTCAAGCCATTTGGGAATTTCAATGTTTTTGACCTTTGACCTTCAACTGTGACCTTGACCTTGGACGTAGGTGCGTGGTTATTGATCGCGACACACCTTCTCATCATGAGAAACATTTTTGCCAAGCCATTTGATAATCCATGCTTCGGTGTAGAAGATATAGAGCGGAAGGAAATTTCAATAGGTTTGACCTTTGACCTTCAACTGTGACATTGACCTTGGACGTAGGTGCGTGGTTATTGATCGCGACACACCTTCTCATCATGACAAACATTTGTGCCAAGCCATTTGATAATCCATGCATCGGTGTAGAAGATATAGAGCGGAAGGGAATTTCCAACAGACCGACAGACCGACAGACCGACCGACCGACAAGCTGACTCCTATATACCCCCAACAAACTTTATTTGTGGGGTATAAAAAGTATAATAATGTCAATTAGTACGTCTGGTAATGGTAAATCAATATTCATTTTGCCAGAAAAATGTCAGATTGAAAGAATAAATAAAAACATGTCTCCCTATATTATAACCTGTAGCCTATTTCATCAACATTGCAAAGTATACTTTAGTAGCAAAGTATACTTTGAGGGAGAAATTTTCAATTTTTTTAAAAATTTATTAATTTTTATTATACTGAATTTATTACATTATCACAGCCATTTAATGGCTGTGATAATGTAATAAATTCAGTATAATAATTCTGCATACTTTTAATCATGAAATATATGCATTTGTTAGTTCTATATGAAATAATGCATTTCAGGAAAAATAAATGATTATTCCCTCAAAGTATACTTTGCTAGTAAAGTATACTTTGCAATGTTGATGAAATAGGCTACTCGTATGTAGCACTCTAGGTTTAAGGTTAGAGAAATTGAGTATGCAAACCTAGTCCGGCATAAACAATAGTCCGGGTGTTTTAAGGTCACAGACACAGTTTGCTTGCAAATCTTGATCCATTACTACCCAGTTGTTGGGGTGTTTTTAACACCAGTTTTCAGCATATTTGAAGCATTTAAAAGAAAACATTGAGCCTGTTGGTCACATGATGTAAACAGAGTTTCCGTGGCCAAATAATGTAAACAATATTGGGGGACATGACGAGGTTGGTCCCACAACATCCATACGAATAGTGAAAGTAGGAAAGACTGGCTGGGATTCGGTTAAATTATACAGTAAAACTATTTGGTGTATTTTAACCTAAACATGGCGCAACAGAAAAGGCGGCATCAACCTACATCAACACCGTTAGGGACATGGAACCAATTTAGAGAGCAACGCATTGTAGGACGGGTACCAGCATATTAAATCATTTTAGGAGAACTATTTTAAGTTTTAGCAGCGCACCTGGCGTCATAATGGTTGTTCCCAAATTACTGTTGCAGTTGTTGTTGTCAAGGGGCGTGGCTTAGCGAGGTAACAAAACGCATGGCAAAACAGCGATGCAATAATCAATAATGGAACTCCGGATGTCAGTAAGACTGAAGCATCAAGCTACTTCTAATGTAATCAACACAAACGCATTGAAACAGTGCGGATGAATAAAGCATCAAACGAAATGCACAATCATGCAATTTAGACTACAACGAAGAAGATTTCAAATGTCATAACCACGAATGACGAATAAAATAGCATGAAAGTAAGTTGTAATGGCACCAGTCAGCAAGCATCAAGCCACATAGAATTGTAATAAGACGGATAGAACTTAGAATGTCATCAGCAAGCAAGCATCAAGCCTAATATAATTATGGTGGATATTACCTTCCATATATTCGTGTGTGTTGATATCAATGTGATCAGGCTGACTTCCGAAATGGTAGGAATTCCTCTGCGAGCCGAGGAATTCCTACGCGTTTCCTATGCTTACCCGATATGTAGCTGTGACTGGAGAAATGGGGATTATGGGTTTTGCGATCAGTGTAGATCCAGATCAGCCTATGCATCTGCACAGTCTGATCAGGATCTGCAATGTTCGCCATTCAATCAATAAAACATCCTCCATGCTTTCTAACAAGCAAGACAGATCATTATCAAGCTATGTACATGAGTGTGCTATTTGATCAGGAGCTACACTGGTCACAAATCCCATAAGCCCAATTTCTTCAGGCATGGCCACATATACGTGATACATGTATCACAATACACTTGCCTGGTATTCTCTCTATTCATCAGACTACTGTCTGTTTCACAAAAGCGGCCCAAATTGTACGGCCATTTAAGCAATTCAAAAACAATATTTGTTTCGATAATATTAAATTAATGGAAAATTTAAGAATGAGCCTTCTTTTTACTTCGTGAAATTTGGTCAAACATTGGTTTTATTACGAAAAATTGATTTCTCTATGGGAATTTAACATGGGGGGAAAAAGAAATAGAGGAGTTGTGGGAGGAGTCAAAAAAAGAAAAAAATTGGAAATTGACTCCGAAACCTGGTTAGATAGCTTGGAAATGATCTAACTAAGAAAACAAAAGTTAAATTTTAAAAATCGGTCCAGTATTTCTGAAATTCTAAAAAAATCTGTGAAGATGTCTATGGGGATTTAACATGGGGAAATTGTCGTTTTGCAATAAAATCAATATTTGACCAAATTTAACGAAATAAAAAGAAGGCTCATTCTTAATTTTTCCTTTAATGTAATATTATCGAAAAAGATATTGTTTTTGAATTGTTTATATGGCCGTGAAATTTTGGCAGCTTTCGTGAAACAGACAGTAGTATTCCAAAATATGTTAATTTGCAACATATTGGTAGATCTGGCCAGGATGTTGGTTAACAGTTTTCAGGAAATATATCACTGATTAATGCGAATGTGTCGTTCATGTGTATCTGTTTTAATTGTGTGCGGAAATATTTTTAAATGAGGCTTGCCAGATTTTGCCTGCTATGGTACGTACTGCAATAACAATGCAATACCGTAATTCGCCGATATTGATTTCGAAAAACAACTATACTTTCAATTAAATATGTAAAATATTAAAAATTCGATTACACTTTGTCAACTTTCTATTTGATTGGCTTATAAATTAATATTGGCCACTATTGTTTGCACTATTTTCTCGACCAAGGAACGCATACCACTTCACCTCTGTTAATGGTATATTGCGACTCTTTCATCCAATATCTATCAAGGAACATTGTGACCTTTCAACATGTCGTGTGGCACTGATGATTTTATGTATAAGTTATTGTTCACATATTGGATGTTTAGGGAATTAAATGCGAGGGAGCGCTAGCGACCGCAGCATTTAGTTCCTGAAAAATCCAATATGTGAACAATAACTGACTTATAGTTCAGCCAAGTTTACAATGCATGTCCTATCAGAGTACTGATTTTCCATTTCCTGATATAACTTATTAGGGTTAACCGTTGCAATATGGGAAATAAGTGGAGCAAGGCGTACTATAAGTTGTTTTTTTAGAAGCAGGCAACCGTATTCGAGAGAATAGACAATGGCCTACACAATCTGGGGAGATGGGATATTGAGGGCTTAAGATATACACACATTTTGCATTTTTAGCGCAAAAACATGATTGGTAGACAGTATGCTGTTAAATCTTAAGGTCGGGAGAAGCGGGGTATTATTAGCTCAATGTCTACACGCCGTTCGGGCCCATTTTGCCTTTTTAGCGCAGAAAACAGGAGTAGTAGACAATTGGTAGCTGAATCAAATGGATGGAAGGAGGGGATATTGTTGGCTGAAGGTCTACATACCTTTTGCACTCATTTCGCCTTTTTAGATAACATGATTGATAGGCAATAGGCCACTGAATTTGATGGGTGGGGATTTATAATTAGCTCAAGGTCAATTTCACCTTTCGGAATCATTCCATCCGCTTAGCGCAGATAACAGGATTGGCAGACAATAGGCTACCGAATCGGATGGGATTGTGTTACTACTAACTTGAGGGCAACACACCTTTTGGGCCCATATCGCCCTTCTGTCCGTCTGTCCCATTCACGCCCTGTGGCCCAGTTGGTCCCGTATCGCCCTTTGCCCCTTTAGCTCCCTGCGTCCCTATCGGCCCGGCGACACCTGGGTCGCCCTTCTGGCCTTGGATGCCCGGGTCACCTTTAAGCCCTGCCTTTCCGGGCGGGCCCTGGATTCCTAGGGGCCCCTGGTCGCCCTTTGACCCTGTCGGTGTCAATGTTACATATGTGCTTAACATGAGGGGAACATGAATAGAAACACTACTATCTGATCATTTTGTTTAGTTCTCCATGAGAGTATATAGAGGATATTCATATTTTTGCAACTAATATTGACATATATGTTCACCTCGTGGTGTGAAATGTCCATATTTCACGAGTGCCGTTAATGTCCATATTTCACGTCCATATTTCACGAGTAATATGGACATTTCACACCACGAGATGAACATATATGTCAATATTAGTTGCAAAAATATGAATATTCTATTTATTATATAACCCTCCATGGAAATTAGCAGTTTTTTAGACTGTATACGGTAATGAATGTGTATTTGCAGCCTATTTGCGCTGTTTTCTTTCAGGTGCGCGTTATGAATATAGATAGCGCATTAGCGGAAGTAGTCGTATTTTCACCGGAAGTTGTTTATTTCATCGATGAGAACATACGACATTTATTTACATCGTATAACTATGTATTTCATGTGTAGGTATATAATGAATGGTGTTACAACTCATATGAACCGTCTAGAGACGGTTCAGATGAGTGGTAACAAGATATACTTTCGAGATAAATATAAAGACAATGGTGAAACAAATCTGAAACATTTTATACTACTGAAAGTGTATCCGGCATATACGTATATTCGTTATATGTACATATACATGTATTATATTTGCAATTGGGTATTTCAAAATTTTAATTGCAGGGATTCCGCTGGCGATCGCCACTTTTTTTTTCCCGAAAATTGTAATATTTTATCGCCAATTGTTTATTTTTATCCTATTGGTTATTCCCTTCTTTTTTTCTTTTTTTTTTTTGATTATTTTATTTTTTGAAGTGGCGATTTTTTTATTTTCCCCAGCGGAATCCCTGAATTGGGTAACATAAAATTGCACTACTGTTTACACATCAACAGACAGCAATTATTGAATAGTTTGCTTCGAAATGAAAACATGTCTTGGCATTTCATTAGAATTGTCTCCTTGGAGACAGTTCTAATACAATACCAAGATGTGTTTTCATGGAAAATAAGAAAAATTGCTATATTTGTGGTCTGTTTATTGTTTTCTGTAGCATGATAAAGGTACCACAAATTAGTTATTGCTTTTTGATACTCACTACTTCTGATTGGGATTTTGACAATTTTAATTGGGTATTTACGCAAATACGCAGCTTAACTGGAGCTCTGCGGGGCCGTTTCACTAAACTTCTTATGACTAAAATGTTCGTAAGCTCAAATTTAGAATCGTCTGCAAATTTGAATTGATGGATTTACATTTATTGACCATAGGCTGCATATGCAGCCTATGCTCAATAAATGTAAATCCAACAATTATTTACAAGAAAACAGTGTTAATGTGAAATGTACAGACTATCATAATTTTGCACTTACGAACATTTTAGTCGTAGGAAGTGTAGTGAAACGGCCCCGGGTGCTTACATGTAAATTGACGACCTTACATGAGTACAGATATATTCATCAAGCGAATTGACAGATTTCGGTTCTGTCGGTATTAAGGTCACGTAATCATAAGTATGTATATGTTTAACATATTGAGGTCAATGGAGATAAAGTCACTGATCTGTAGCACGTTTCACTAAACTTCGTACGACTAAAATGTTCGTAAGTTCAAATTGAAGATCGTCTGTAAATGTCAATTTATGGATTTACATTTATTGAGCATAGGCTGCATATGCAGCCTATGCTCAATAAATGTAAATCCAATAATTGTTTACAAGGAAACATTGTTAATGTGAAATTTACAGACTATCATAATTTTGCACTTACGAACATTTTAGTCGTACGAAGCTTAGTGAAACGCGCCCCAGTTTCGGCCAATCAACCGGCTTGATTTCAAGCGCAATGTTGAAGTATTTTGAAACATTTTTTTTACAAACTTGGCAAGATTAGCGCAGTCAACAGTGTACACGTACCTGTGTCTCCCTTAGTCCCCTTGACCCCAGCTGCCCCGCCAATACCATGAGGCCCGTCGGTCCCGTTTACGCCCGGGAGCCCAGCTGACCCGTGCAGTCCAGGCTCGCCCTTTGCGCCCGGGTGTCCTTTCGCTCCTGCACAGACATAAGGCATATATAGAATAATGGCGTTTCTTGACAACCATTTATATGTTAACATGAACAAACAAATACGATGCTAATTTACAATTTCTGAAATATTTTTTATAACATGGTACTTTTTCAAATTACTTCAGTCTGCATTTTTTAGTAGCCAAAATGGCAATTTATTATAATCAATATTATGGTGGCAATTTGAGTCGGAAAATGGCTACAGTGCGATATCCAGACCCTCAGACCCTTTGGGTAGTAAGATGGGCTTATTGCATTTGACATAGTTTGGTACGTTGTTTGTGTACAACCAGGCCAGCCGGGGCCCGTTTCACTAAACTTCGTACGACAAAAAATGTTCGTAAGTGCAAAATTATGGCATTAACAACGTTTTCTTGTAAACAAGTATTGGATTTACATTTATTGAGCATAGGCTGCATATACAGCCTATGCTCAATAAATGTAAATACATATATTGAAATTTCCGGACGATCCTAAATTTGCACTTACGAAAATTTACGTCGTACGAGGCTTAGTGAAACGGGCCCCAGTAGCGCAATACTAGAGGACATATTTATCACGTCAACACAGTGCGTATGTGCCGTGAAACACGGTGCCGTGAAACATTTTTGATGTAATACTATTTTTGCATTTTACAGCCATTTGTAGGTGTTGACGGGATAAATAGAATAGTAGGTTAGTGCCGTGAATGGGAAAACATATCTGGCGCGGCACGGAAACGGGATGTGCTCGGCAGAGCCTCGCCCATCCCGTTTCCTGAGCTTTGCCAGATATTTTTTCCCATTCACAGCACTAACCTACTATTCTCTATCTATTTTCCTTATTTCTGAACCAAAGTATATGTTGTGACCACTCATTTGAACCGTCTCGGCGAGACGGTTCAAATGAGTGGTCACAACATATACTTCTGATGAGAAATAAAGAAATTCTTGAGCCTTGCAGGATATTTTTTCCCATTCACGGCACTAACCTACTATTCTCTATATATGCGGCTACGAAACGCGTCGTAATTATGATTCCTAATACCCTGTATTAGTACATGCGAACGCAAATTCTATGCAATAATTAGAAATTAAATTTATTATTAGTATACATACCTGGAAGACAAATTTTCGAGCCATTTGTACAATGAGCGAGCAGAGCCTGTTCCTGTAAGAGAATGCCATGTCGTGGGTACAGAGAGAATACTGTCTAGTGGTATCAAGTTTATCCTGCTCGGCTCTGAAACGGTAGGAATTCCTACGCCTTTCTAAGCCTTTCTTGGTATTGATATCAAAAGACACCAAACTCGTATTCTCTATCTAGTATGAGGTGTATGATCACGCGGTTACAACAACAGCAACACGTACCGAAACTTCCAGAATCCCTCCGATTCAAAGTATGTATTCTTTTATTTTGTCCTTATTATGTAACGGATTTTGATGAAATATAGCGCATCAAACGCGTCTTGTTAAGCTACATTTGCTGGTCTCGATACTTTGGCCCATACTTCTGTGATTTTTGCGAAGAATCGATTCCCGGACATCGATTATTCGCAAAAACGACTTAGGTATTTGCCGAACTCCCGGGACCACGAAATGCAGCTCATGAAAACGCGGTTGCTGCGCCATATGTCATCAAAATCCGTTAACTATTAAGGAAAATATCAAATAATTCTTACTTTGGAGTGGGCACGCTTTCAACACTTTGAGCCATTGTTGTTGTTATTGTAACCACGTGATCATGCGCCTTGTAGTAGTTACATAGAGAATATCAGTCTAGAGGTATCAAGTTTACCGAGGATTTGATATGAGTGATTGGTGTTTAACGGCCTATCAGCGACTGTGATCATTAAGGCCGGGCCAACGGGTTCCATCCCGTATTGACATATGAGCCGCGTCGCGAGAAAACCTGTCTTCGGGAGTTTTCGGTAGCCTATTTCACCAACATTGCAAAGTATACTTTCCCAGCAAAGTATACTTTGAGGGAGAAATTTTCAATTTTAGAATAAATTTATTAATTTTTATTATACTGAATTTATTACATTATCACAGCCAATTTTGGCTGTGATAATGTAATAAATTCAGTATAATAATTCTGCATAGTTTTAATCATCAAATATATGCAATCGTTAGTTCTGCATGAAATAATGCATTTCGGAAAAATCAATGATTGCTCCCTCAAAGTATACTTTGCTAGGAAAGTATACTTTGCAATTTTGATGAAATCGGCAACAGATATGACGTCGTGAACGTATCTGACGTAATTTCAGCCGAGATTTCCAATTATCGACGTTTGTCAGACCGCCATGTTAGGTTTGTTCCGTGGTGTTAAATTTAAATCTGTCAAGTCGTGACAAATGCAATAATACAAAAAATCAAAGAACTATATACAATGACTGTGGGATTATATGTCAAGGCAACACATTGCATGTTGGCAACATGTTGGCGAGCCATAGACTGTGCTCTAGTTTTTATGTAAGTTAATGTGCATGTATTTCCATTTATATATGTTGAACTAAACAATCGTATATGTTGAACTAAACGGTCAACCAATCAGTTAATCAATATACTTCCGTGGTTTTCTACAATAATTTTATTGCAAAATGTTAAAATCTCAGTAAACACGTCAAAAAGAAGAAATTTAGCATACCTAATGCTCATACTTGCTGGTATATGAACTTGCCGGTTTGACTGTTTCGCTTTGCACATTCATGTGTTACCAAAAGACTCAAGCTCATCCGTCTTTACATTCATTAACCAATGCCAAACATGCTTCTAGTTCGATTATGTCAACTTGCAAACTATTATAAATGTTGGCGTATACTCTATGTGTAACGGTAGATACTGTAACGTCATTTTACGTCGCTTGACGTCGCTTTTACGTGACGTCTCTTTTGCTCAAACGACCTGCATATTGGTGTTGTATAAACTATACCGTCTTAATGAATATTGCAGATATCATGATCAAATAAAAAGCGTTCAATTCATCATACAAATACCATTGTCATAGTAACAAAATGTCATATTGACCAAAAAATTCGCGAATTTCGCCGCTCAATTATTATTATTATAACCCGCTGCGTTGGGTGGAAGATCCCAAAATCAGAACGGAATATTTACATTTATACCGTAACCATTGCTCCATGTAGCATAATAAAGGGGGTTGAATAAATGGTGTTTATATCTGAAGTAACCTAATATACCTGAAGTAGCCTAATATACATGAAGTGCCGTTTTTGCCTTTATTTTTTCACGCTTGACCCCTAATCGTGTCCTCTGATTTGTCAGTCTCAACAGCAAATTCAAGATGGCGGCGAATTATAAAATCGAAATCGCTGTCGGTTCAGCTGAATTTTGTCCATTTTTACAGTATATGCGACGTAACCAACGACATGGATATGTCCGTTACGATTGCAATGTTTATTATGACAACTGTGTAGTCTAAAACCAGCCAATATTGAAGCTCATCGTAAATAAATCTGATTTAATCAGATACAATACCGAATCTACCTAGCGTGGACGCCGCCATTTTGCTTTGAATGACGTCGTTAGATTTGTGACGTATGGCGAGGGAATGACGTCAAAACATGACGTCACGCACGTTCAACAATTATGTTTAGTATGCGCTATAAAATTAAACACATGATTAGTGCCGTCGAATATAAAATATATTCGGTTTCGCCCCGACAACTTTATAGGGGATCGCTAAAGCTCGCCCCAATAAAGCTGTCTAAGGGTCAACCGAATATATTTTATATTGAGCCATGAAATTAGAATACATGTAAGCAGACGCCATGTCAATACCAAACAGAAGTCACTTGGCATAAAATAAAAGCATTAGGAATAATCGTATTATTCATATAAAGGTCAGCGCTCCAGATAAGCTGCATATTTGCGTAAATACCCAATTAAAATTGCTAAAAACATAATTGAAATCAGAAGTAGCGAGTATCAAAAATCAATAACAAATTTGTGGTACCTTTATCTTGCTGCAAAAAAACAATAACTAGACCATACATATAGCATATTTTTCTTATTTTCCATGAAAACACATCTTGGTATTCCAAGGAGACAATTCTAATGAAATGCCAAGACATGTTTTCATTTTCGAAGCAAACTATTCAATAGTTGTTGTCTGTTGATGTGTAAACAGTAGTGTGATTTTATTTTACCCAATTAAAATATTGAAATACCCAATTGCTTTATGATGGAGTGAAAATACTCAATTACTAATTCCTTATCTGGAGCCCTGAAAGAGTATAACCAGAGTCAACTCTAACTTACGAGAATGAAAAGACGCACATGAGGGCCAAACCAAGTCTCCGGTCGGGATTCCGTGAAGAAAGAATCCTGATCGTTAAATTACCTACCGCATGTTCCCAACCAACCACCACGAGCTCGCCAATGAAGTCCTACCGTTGCCTAACCGAGCATGATAAGTCTGATATCAACATACACTATAAGTGGGTATTATATGTATAAGTTAGATCACGGTTCGTCCGCATGTACGAGGAGATAATCCGCGAGCTTTAGCGAGCGGATTATCGTTCGTACATGCGGACAAACGTGATCTAACTTATTTGTCACATCATCATGCACATAACTTGCACACGAGCTGTGTTAATACAGAAACAACACCAGTTCCGCCTCTTGTGGTGCTTGACAAAGAACGGAAAATGCAAAGTAGAACATATGATACTATGTGGAAAAGCCATGACAACACTCTCCTATGCATTATATTGTGCATGGGCAATATCAGGGGCGGATCCAGCATTTGGGGAACGGGGGGTTGTCTGGTTGCGAAGGTAACTCTTGCAATCTACTCCCGTACCGTCCGTAGTTAGCTACGGACGGTACGGGAGTAATTGCAAGAGTTACCGTTCGCAACTAGGGGGTTGTCCTATTTTCGAGCTCTTCGAAATGCATTTTCCTGTGTTTTACGCATTTAAATTCAGACTCCAACTCGTGGTAAACTGTGATCTATGTAAACTCCGTGGCTGAAGGAAGGAAGGGGGGGGGGTGGGGGGTTGCAACCCCTGAACACCACCACCAGATCCGCCCCTGAATATTAACGCAGTCGGTTTTGTAAAAGAAAGAAAGATTGATGAATACCTGAGCGTGAAGTAACTCCGTCATCATTTCAGCTAGCGATCCTGACCGCCGCTTCCTCTCTGTTTCCACTTGGGCGACCTTATGAAATGAATCTTGTTCCATCATGTCCATATTGTGAATACTCCACCCGAAATCCTGGTCTGGACGGGCCTGCAAGTACGTCGTGTGTCGCTAATGAGGGATCATAGCTAGTTATCTCCCTTTGAATTTATTTATAGAAATCCGGTCCAAATTGTGCAGTTTGTGGCCTTATTGCTTGTAAAAATAATGATTGTAGCATGGTTTGATATGGAAATGAGAAATTATAGTGATTTCGAATACTGTCTATTCCACGTTTTGCTGCCGACGAACTTTTGGCTATTAAACATATTAAATCTAAAAGATATTTAAATGTAAGTAGTTTTTCATCAATAACAGAAAAGTCACCCTCCCCAAAAAAATGTATTGGATGAAATTCAATCAAATATTGATATTATTGCGAAAAAACGATTTTCGATGGGAATTTAACATGGGGAGTCAATTTCCAATTTTTTTCGTTTTTTTGATCCTGAAGGATCAAAAAACGAAATATTTTGGAAATTTACTCCGAAACCTGGCGAGATAGCTTGAAAATGATGTAACTTAGAAAACAAAAGTTACATTTTTAAAATCGGTCCACAAATAAAAAATCGTTTTTTCACAATACAATCAATATTTGATTGAATTTCATCAAATCATTTTCATTTTGTGGGTGGGGGGGGGGGGGGAGGGGGGGGGGGGGGAGGGTGACTGTTTTGTTATTGATGAAAAAGTACTTAATTTTAAATATTTTTTATATTTAATGTGTTTAATGGCCAAAAGTTCGTCGGCAGCAAAACGTGGAACAGACAGTGTTAATCCAGATCATAATTATTACATATCTGCTCTAGCTGATATGGGACTACATTATTTGCCAGATTCATATGTTCACATTTATTAATGTTATTGCAAACAGTGTTAACAGAGGCTTTGATAAGCTGCGTATTTGCGTAAAAACAAAATCTGAAAACCCAATTCAAATTGAAAGCCCTGCGTACCAAGACCCAATTAAAACATCAAGTAATCAATTGGCTTGAAAATATATGCGTACTGATAATTTTACAAGGACAGTTTTCAATAAAATTATTGAAAAATGCCAGACATCGATGGCAAAGTCAGTCACAAAATCACCGCTAGCCTATCTGTCTTATTTGGTTACAATAAGCGTCTATATCGATGATGCAACTATACATATAATAAGCGTCTATGGATGTTTCATAAATAGGATACGCACGGTCACTATTTTTTAGCAGATTACACGGTGACGGTATTTGTGAAAAGCACTTCATATGAATTTCCGGTCGGTCGATTACGATTGATAATGGCGATTCCTTTTTGTAATTCGCCATTTAATACGCACAGTGTTCGCAGGTGACGACGCGTAAGTAATTGCTTTGAGATGTGACCGAAAAAATAAGGATATGGCTGACTCGACCCTGGTCCGAAACGTTTGTGATGCGAAACGTCCGAGTTCGTGCAAATAGACTAAGTATATTTTCATTCGGATATACTTCGGATGTTATTGTTTAAGATTTGACAGACCGCGGTAAATATGTCTTCTACAAAACGTGGAGAAAAAAAAGACGCAGCAAAGGCCCATTAAACATAATTTCTAATTAGTTTTAACTAACACCTAAAATATGTCGCATGCACGTATTCAATGTTTTATGTAGCCATGTTTTGATACCAGAATTGGAAAATACCCTATTCAATTTTACGCAATGGGGTAACAGTTGTAAGGTACCCAATCGATAATTGAAAATACCCAATTGAAAACAATATCATGGAGTAAAAATACTCAATGAATAAATCCTTATCTAGAGCCCTGAGTGTAGACTCATATCAGACAGCACATATCTTCAAACTAACTACCTTATCCCGGACAAAAAAATAGACCACGTGATCCTATACCCTGATATTGCACAAACATTTATGTCACGATTTGTGGAACGAGCCACACAATGCAAAAAGGACATACATGTATAATGGTGCTCTGGGCGAACAAAAAGTTGCACAGTCACGTGACAACAGAGTTACCGGTACATTGTAGACAACTCAGTAGTACGTTCCGCTTCGGCTTATATTTAAGGGTGGAAATTGGCTCGAACGCCTTCCACACCCGATAGTACCATGATCATTATAAATATATGTATGTCAGTGTAACCCCTCACAACTGTACGCAACTCAAAATCTCCATAAACTCAAATAATTAATGCTATCTCTAAATAATTAGAGCTAGAATTAAATATTCAGACGATGCTCCAAATCATTTGAAGAGCTTTATAAATCATTTGGATCTAGCTCTAAATAGTTAATGCTACATCAGGCATGGGAAATCCGGATTTGAGGTCCCAGGGACCACTTTTGTGAATCTTGTAAATCCGTTGAGAATGGCGATAAAAAATTACAATTTTCGAAAAAAAAATAAAAAAATTATTTATTATTTTTAAGTGGCGATTCTTTTATTTTCCCCAGCGGAATCCCTGTTTTTCCTAATTATAGCATATTTTTTCAGGGGAAAATGTGATCTATTTAATGCTAAATATACCTCAGAATGAGGCATGCCCCCATACCCCCCTAGCAATCCGCTGCTCAAATAAATTTTCAGGATTGGGGATAGTGTTCCACTCCCATGCATGTACCATAATTGTTTACAGCTAGCAATACTTATTTGAGTTTATGTTTACATAAACTCAAATAAATATTGAACGCCAAATACATGCATACATAAACTCAAATAATTATTGCTAGCATTAAATAATTAGAGATATAACTAAATATTTACAGCTATCATTAACTATTTGAGTTTATGTAGATTTGGCGTTCTATCCAACTGAATGCGTATTGTGGTTCTCAGATGTTTAATTACACTGGGACCTCTCTAAACCGGGCATTCTGGGTATGTACGGTTTAGACAGGTCACAGTGTCTATACTCGGGTGTACATGAATTGTCCGTACTTACTGTACCGGCATCCGGGTTGTCATGGTGACCTGCAGTGAGACAGATGGTTCGAAGTCTCGTCAACTCCGCCTGACTCTCGTCGTATCTCGCGCGTAGCACCTGCAGCCATTTGAACTGAAACACGTGTCCCGGAAATTGACGACACATATTGCCTTTATTACAGTGTATACATTGTGTATACACGACTAACTGCTTTAATCTTGCCAAGATGTCTACGTTTCTTAACATATTTTGGCAATATCAACTCGCAATCAGGTAGTTTGATTGGCTGTGCCTGAGCTGTAGCACAGCTCAGGCTCAGTCAATCAAGCTGCTTACTTTTAAACACAATATTTAAGTATGTTGTAGTAAACACATTTCCAAATATTGGCAAGATTAGCGCAGGCAAAGTTGTATCACAGGGTTGAAACTCCAAATGGTTAAATAACATAAACGCGCAAAGACTGCGAGCTCTTTAGGCTAAAGGTTAGACCACACTAAATAGTTTTACTATATAATTTAACCTAATCCCATCGAATAAGGTCAGTCTCTCCTACTTTCACTATTCGTATGGATGATGTGGGACCTACTTGTACATGACATGCAGCCAGTTATGCATGAATTAAACAATAGGTTCACTTACTCCTAAGAAAGAAAAATCCAACCTCGTCATATACCCCGATATTGTTTATATTGTTTGGCCACAGAAACTCTGTTTACATCACGTGACCAACAGGTTGAGTGTTTTCTTTTAAGTGCCACACATATGCTTAAAGCTGGTGTTAAAAGCACCCCAAAACATCATATCAAAATAAATCTTGTTTTTGAATTGTTTATATAGCCGTAAAATTTGGGCAGCTTTCGTGAAAGCTTTCGTGAAACAGACAGTAGATGTCGACGTTTCTGAACACATATTGGCAATCTCAGCTCGCAAAATCAGGCAGCTTGATTGGCTGAGCCTCAGCCGTAGCACATTATTCAAGTATTTTGAAAGAATAAGCATGACAAATATTGGCGAGATTAGCGCAGGCAGTGGTGTGCCACGGTAGCGGTTAGAGTGATATTTAGTTGACTCGGTCGTACACTCGCTCGCTCACACACACACTCAATGACCCTGAATATCTTACAATATCAAATACTTAGGCATACTGTATTACATCTATAATGTGTAATACTTAATGATGTATTGTGTTACATGGCTGTTACTCTCCAACGGGGCCATCCATAATTATATCTCCGTTTCCTGTAACCCGACCGACCCGCTAAAAACGGTGCGACCCGATTTTTTTTATTGCAATTTCGTTTACAATTTTTTTATTTATTTTTTTTTACAATTTTGTTTACAATTTTTTTGTTGTTTTTTTTTTCAATTTAGTGCTACAGTGGGTTAAACGGGTTAATATAATCTCTGGCCCTAAATGGCATACATGTTCATACAACAACACATACAGCAATTGACATACTTTTATTGCAAGACTTGCAATACAGAATTTAAAAATTATTAATATTAAAAAGGTACAATATTTTAACACTTGCAATGCAAGTGTTAAAATATTGTACCTTTTTAATATTAACAATTTTTAAATTCAATATGTCATGTGACAGAAAAAAAAAAGAAATTGCTTACCGACCGACCCACTTCTAAAATTCTGGGTCGGGTTACAGGAAACAAACAATTTTTTAAGGACGGCCCGACTAGAAGAGGCTATATCCTGAACATATCTTCGACTGTGATTGGATAAGTGGGGCTCATGGGATTTGTGACCCGGTGTATCTACTGATCATCAGATAGCACACTCCAATTCATTTTGTAGAAGCATGCCGGGTGTTTGATTGATGGAATGGCGAACGGTGCAGATCCTGATCAGACTGTGCGGATGCACTGGCTGATCTGGATCTGCACTTGTCGCAAAACCCTTAACACGGCTTAAGCCCCATTTCTCCAGCCGCATGTACTGTCTGGTTACTGTGTTGTTTCGGAGTTTCACTTCTGAAAACGTGTAGCCCAAACCATTTACATGTTATTTAGTCATCGCTGTTGCTACACGCACAGGTGATTATAGCGTGCCTTTGATGGTCAATATTTATTTGTATACACATGAAACACCTTTCTAAGCAATGTACAAAACAATTCAGCTGCGCCTGGGTGTTTTGGAAAGGTGTTTCATGGGCTACTATTATTACACTCGGGCGCATTTGAATTGTTTTGTACCTTGTTAGATAGGTGTTTCATGTATATACAACAATAATTCTAATGTACTCTATAAATATCACGCAATCTGATTGGCTGATGGTCATACGTTACAGGTATATCATTGTTGATGAAAAGTCGCAAATTATTTCAATATGTATTCCTACGCCAGTAGTAAAGGAGTGCATTAGAAATAGGTTAACAGCATATTAATTTTGAAATTTGCGGCGTATATCAGAAAATAATAGGTCGGAAAACATGTTTAATGGCTATTTTCCGACCTATCATTTACTGATATAAGGCGCACATTTGAAAATTGCAATACAGTTAACCCTATATTGACCATCCAATACACGCTAGAATCACCTGTGGCTACACGTACAAGTCATGCATTTGTATCCATTCTTTTAACATTTGCAATACTGGGAGATGACCTCGACAAGTTATGCTTTCAAATGCCATCAGCTTTCAAATGTCACATGTATTTAACTGTAATATTATTACTTAATACATACTGTTTAAAGTAACATTTGCAATACAAATGCATACTTAAATTAAATTCTAAAGTCTAACTGCTGGAAACTTAAGGAAAATTGACGTCACACGTTACGTCAAACATTTCTGATACCACGTGATCCCACAACCCTGATGACGTGACATACCTGTACAACAGTGACCGTTACAAACGTCACCGAAAGAACAACCAGACATACACTCAATAGTTTGAGTTTGGCCGCTGTTCTTGATTCCGTGTCGACCATTTTATCCTTGCTTATCTAATCTTTATCTATTGTTACATGTATATGACCGTTAGAAAATGCCATCCGTTATGATAGTGCTCCCTTGTGTGGCTATATATGTACTGCGCTCCAGATAAGCTTTGTGTCTAAAGCGTACAATATCCCATAATTTCAAAATTATTGCGTATTTTACTTTTACAAATGGATTATTGATTTTATTGATTACTAAATAGGGAAAAAATTATAAAGAAATATAACAAATTTAAACATTCACTTATTTGAGCTGCAAAAAGCAAACATTGTTTGCTTTTGCAGCTCAACTAAGTGAATTTTCAACTTAATGACAGTATTTTCACTACCAATTTGTTGCTGTGCGTATTTTGTACTCCCACTTTTTATAATCAATGCGTATTCAGCTAAAATAATTGCGTAAAATACGCACCTTATCTGGAGCGCTGTATGATGATACACCACCGCCTGATCTAATCTTGCCAATAATTCAATTTATTATTTCCAAATATATTAAAGGTACATACCCACTCAGTAGGCTCAAAATGTTCTGTATGGGAATTAAATAAGTGTATAATTGTGTCACTATTCCACCAGTTCTAAAAATTACGTAAATGTAAATGATTAAATAAATTGATTTAACGACGGCACTGGCTCGATGACCTTGCATGTCGGGACCGACTATTTAAGTCCCCATCCGATAGGACTAGGCTATCGGCGTGCGTTGTGTCCTTGAGCAAGACACTTTATCCACACTGCTCCAGTTCACCCAGCTGTAAATGGGTACCGATAATTCGTAGTTGCCCTGTAAATACGAATTACCGGCTTCTCTCAAAAAATCTCTACCTCCGTTCTTTCTCCCATTCTTGGGGGACGGCATGCAAGGTCATAGAGCCAGTGCCGCCGTTAAATATAAGCTTCAGCTATTGCGGCTGACTTAAAAATTACAAGTGCCCGTTCTACAGATATAATAATTTAGTAATATTTATTTTACTGATAGTGACGCGCGGTGGTATCAGGATATTTTCATATGCAAATGAGGCATGGTATTTTTAAATTATTTATACTAATTAAACCGGAAAAAATAATATTTTCGACAGATTATAAAGTATGATCATTGCACATCAACAAATAAATACAGAGAATAAATAGCAATGTCCGTTAACATTTTAAGGAAACACGATTATCGCCTCTGATAGCAGTGTGGAAATTTACATATAATATAAATCGTATAATAATGCCAATCAACATGTGGGGTAATTGTAAACGAATGTTTATTTTGCCAGAAAATGTCTCAGATGATGTCTCTGATATGAATAACAATGTGTGCCTACTGAGTGGGTATGTGCCTTTAACACTGCCCTGGATATACCCGTTTTCTTGCATTGTCTGATAAACGTGATATCAAAATACACTACAAAACCGACTGCGCTAACCTTTCCAGCATTTGTCAATGTATCTATTACAGAAAACTTGAATATTGGGCTTGAAAGCAAGCAGCTTGATTGACTGAGCCTGAGCTGTGCTACAGCTCAGGCTCAGACAATCAAACTGCTTGATTGCGAGTTGAGATTGCCAATATATGTTCTGAAACGTTGGTAATACATGTATCGTTATTACGTATATCTCTTTAGTGTCCCCTTAATTATGTGGTTGTACATCTCCGCCTGTCGTAACCTTTCCAATACGTAAATCTCTTCAAAGTGCCCCTTGGTTCTGAGTACATAACTAACATAAGTACATGTACATTGCATTACATTACATATGCGTTATGAAAGAGTGGTAATCCAAATATTCGTCTGAAGCGTTCTTTCTTTATTCTCTACTTCGTGCATTTTGCTAATACACTCTTTATTAGGTGGGTTTATGATAATAGTGTTGTCTCGTATTGTAGAATTTTCTCTCAATGACAATATAGCGAAATATGAACATCAACGCCTTGCAGATTATTGCTATACTTTAGTGCGCGAAATGGAAACCTTTTTCTGCAAATGTATACCGTTGCCTGCTGTGTAGCGGTATACATATAGTGCGAACTATTGTCTGTAAAGCGGAAAACGTGCAGCTTTGTTTGTTTGTTTGTTGGGGTTTAACGGCCTATCAACAGCTAAGGTCATTTAGGGCGGGTCAATGGGTTTAGTACTAAATCCTCTATGCGACTGTAAACTGGCACCTGCGCTAATAAAATTTTTTTTAACAAAATACTTGAAAGCAAGCAGCTTGATTGACTGAGCCTGCTACAGCTCAGTCTCAGTCTATCAAGCTGCTTGATTGCGCGTTGAGATTGTCAATAGATGTTCGGAAACGTTTGCACGATCCACGCAGCCGGTTGTGTAGCTGAAAAAAATCGGCGTATGTGGCTATATGAGGCGATCCTACGAAGTCCCGCAGTGGACGTAGAATCGTTTCCTCAATTTAGCAATTCGTTCCCATGTATTAACAATTCGTTCCCACGAATTAATTGTTATATCGTGGGAATGAATTATTAATTCGAGGGGAACGAATTGTTATATCGTGGGAACGAATTGTTATATCGTGGGAATGAATTGTTAATTCGAGGGAACGAATTGTTATTTCGTGGGAACGAATTAATAAAAAAAAATAATTATACGTCCCCTGTGGACTGGGAACATATGTGTGACATAAAGAAACAAGTATAAAAAAGCAGGGGCGGCGGAAGAGGCGGGGGATGCTTATGGGATTTGTGACCAGTGTAGTTCCTGATCGAATAGCTTACTCCTGTAAATGTAAACGTTTTGATTTAATGACGGCACTGGCTCGATGACCTTGCATGTCGGGACCGCCTATTTAAGTTCCCATCCGATAGGACAAGGATAGCAAGAAGATAGCCTACGTGATAGCCTAGCCATATCACTCTTGTATGCTGATAACGAACTATATTTCGTGTTAGAAGAATTTATTGAATGGCGAACAGTGCAGATACTGATCAGACTGAGCGGTTGCACTGGCTGATCTTGACCTACACTGATAGCAAAACTCATAAGCCCTATTTCTCCAGCCATATAGAGGTCCACGACAACCAAAGAGTTTTCCTATATAAACTAACCAATGACCACACATTTTGCTATTCTCTGCTACTTTCATTTTTCGTATGGATGTTGTGGGACCTATTTTCCCATAACCTGCAGACAGTCTGCTCTGGGTATTTAATTATTGTTAAGAAAGATACATTCATCTCCTGTGACCATCTTGGTTGCGGCTTAAAAAGTCAGCGGCTGAAATTGAAACCGCCTCACATGACAAACATGATCCGACTTACAAAATAATCCCAAAGCATATGCTTGAAACTGATGTAAATGATACATTAACATGCCTGTGAAGTAGATTAGTTCATCAATTCTATGGCATAACAAATATGGCTGATTGTTTTTAACGTACTACCTTTGACTACACCGCGCATGAACATCGGATGATTTAGTCTAGAGTCATATTTGACATTTGATATGTGCTATAAAGCATGCTTTTTTATTAATTCATAGCTATTAGCATTAACACATCCATTAGCAATTATTGGCTAAGTGTCTACAGCCGAGGATAAACAAAATCTCAAAGGATGACATTTTCTGGCGTTGTTCAGAAAGCATATTTTAATTTATAGATAGGGTTTATCAAATCAGAAAATAAGTAAATATCGGGTAAACTAGTGTTTACAATTCGGGTTTACCTCACGAACTTACGGAGCTTCGCAGGGGAAATGGATTTTTTTTTTATTAATTCGTTCCCACGAAATAACAATTCGTTCCCTCAATTTAACAATTCGTTCCCACGATATAACAATTCGTTCCCACGAATTAACAATTCGTTCCCGTGGGAACGAATTGTTATTTCGTGGGAACGAATTGTTAAATTGAGGGAACGAATTGTTGATTCGTGGGAACGAATTGTTAATTCGTGGGAATGAATTGTTAAATTGAGGGAACGAATTGTTATTTCGTGGGAACGAATTGTTAATTCGAGCGAACGAATTAGTAAACAAAAGAATTGTACGCCCCCTGAGGGGCTCCATACGAACTGGCGAATGTGCAGTAGTATTGCATGTCCAACGAAACTCGGGGCCTGTGAGTGTTCGTGTGTCTATTTTGGTGGTGCATTTTCTATCGATTTCGGTACATATTTTGGCTCCGAGTGCACCCCATATTTCCTTATTTCCAGAAAATGTAGGTTTTCTCCAAATAACTCATGAACGACTAGATCTCCGAAGACGGCGACATTGGCAGGTGTTGCTGTTCAATTTTCCGGGGTTATCTGCGCTGTATCGCGTCAAAATCGCTTTTAAATTAAGTCAGTAGTTGCTAAGATATTAACTAACGTATGGACTGAAGTGGAGAATTTTCTTACCCGATTCAGTACACCCCGTCCAAATAGCAGGTGCCCATCACGTGCATGTATACGGTACCGTGATAATACCCACCATGTTGTATGCGCGCGCATGGGTGCAGGTGCTCGTCATATGACGAAACTGCATATATAATAATTTCGGCAGTTTAAACAGAAAACCGTTGCCGAGCATAGAAATGGAAATACCTTTCTTCGCCAATGAAATTAGTTATCACTGGTTTTTTTCTCAGATACGCGCTATGCGTCCAGGGCGTTGTTTTAATGTGTTATTGTGAAAATATATTGTTGCCAGAAAATGTCTCAGGTGATGTCTCTAATATAAAGAACATTTTGTGCCTACTGAGTGGGCATGCACCTTTAAAGGTACATGCCCACTCAGTAGGCACAAACTGTTCTTTATATGAATTAAATAAGTGTACAATTGTGTCACTATCCCACCAGTTCTAAATCGAGTGCCCGATATACAGATATAATCATGTATTAATATTCAATTTAATGATAGTGACGCGCGGTGGTATCGCTATTTTCATATGAAATTTTTTCCATGAAAACACATCTTGGTATTTCATTAGAATTGTCTCCAAGGAGACAATTCTAATGAAATACCAAGATGTGTTTTCATTTAGAAGCAATCTATTCAATAAGTGCGGTCTGCTGATGTGTAAACAGTAGTGGTATTCTATTTTACACAATTAAAATTTTGAAATACCCAAGTGCTTCAGAAATGATGGAGTGACAATACTCAATTACTAATTCCTCATCTGGAGCTATGATACATATTTAACGTCATTTACGTGGCATGGCCGTGGCGGAGCCGGGATGTGTGGGAGTGGGGAGCAAAATTTGGCCATGCAGGTTTGTATGTTTGCTTTAATTAACTTTTTTTCTGAGGGAAAGAAAGACACTATAATTATGTGAATATTATAGTTTTAAAATCACTGTAACCGATACAATTGAATGTAGAAATCAAAATTTTCCGTGGCAGGATAATCCTGCGTCCCTAGCTAGGGGAAGTAACTATGTACGGGAGTTTTACAGAGTTACGGGAAGCAACTATGTACGGGAGTTTGCAGAGTTACTGCCCGCAACTACCGCGGAGCTACCGTTACCATTTGAATCATGTAGAAGCCAGTCGATATACCATGATAAACAAAGAAAAAAAATGTCAGATTAATAAAAATAATAAAAGTTAACAACGATATAGTGTGGAAGCGTCCTGGTGCCAATGATAAAATATGTTTATCTACTAACTTGCACTATCTCCTAATTAGGAGTTAGTATCTCCTAATTATGACTTAATTACTTACTATCTCATAATTAGGACTTACTATCTCCTAATTGGGACTTATTATCTGTATCTATTCTAAAACTATTTTATCTCATAATTAGCAGATACCTCCTAATTAGGAGATAGTAAGTCATAATTAGGAGATTCTAAGGCCTAATTTGGAGATAGTATGTCCTAGTTAGGAGATACTATCTCCTAATTAGGAGTTACTATCTCCTAATTACGAGTTAGTATCTCCTAATTAGGAGAATCAGGAGATACAACTATTTTTAGCATTGGCACCAGGACGCTACCATAATATTGAGGCATATGGCATGTTGGTCTAATAGAATACTCGGACGGCATTGACCTCATTTTAAAATTGCGTCTGCGAGACTCGTTTAATTAACATGATTAATACTTCCTGAAAATCACCCAGCACTCTGTCTGCAAAGGAACCGTTATCGATTATTATTCTAACCGATTACTCGCCGTGAACGACTGCGTGATTATACGCCGTGCGTAGACAGTGGCATTCACTTTGCTAAGCTGCAGTTGAGAATTTGTGTATGACCTGTGTATCCCAGCGTCAGTATCCCGGCTTACACGAATTGGGAAATATGTTTACACGTTCGGTTACAAAACACGACTCGTGTTAATATCATGAGTAGACGGGGAAGGAAATGTCTATGGTAAGCTTTTGTCAATTTTTCGCTATTGTCTTTAGTAACGTGCGATCTAGAGAAAGATCTATGATATAGAATAGCCCGTTTTGTAATTTGATCTCGTACTACTCGGAGCATGCCATGTCTCTCTCTCTCTCTCTACTCTAGTTGCGAAAAGTAACTCTGGCAATGTACTCCCTAACATAGTTGCGAAGGTAACTCGTGCAATCTACTCCCGTACGGACGGTACGAGAGTAGATTGCAAGAGTTACATTCGCAACTATCCCTAACCCGACTTGCCGGTTGTAAGTCGTGCGGACGTTCACAATTAAAAGTACATGTCCACTCACAGAGCTCCACTGTAGCCTATTTCATCAACATTGCAAAGTATACTTTACAAGCAAAGTATACTTTGAGGGAGTAATCATTTATTTTTCCTGAAATGCATTATTTCATATAGAACTAACAAATGCATATATTTCATGATTAAAAGTATGCAGAATTATAATACTGAATTTATTACATTATCACAGCCAAATTGGCTGTGATAATGTAGTAAATTCAGTATAATAAAAAATAATAAATTTATCATAAAATTTAAAATTTCTCCCTCAAAGTATACTTTGCAATGTTGGTGAAATATACTACAGATAAGCTTTGTATCTAAAGCGTACTATACCCCCTGATTTCAAAATCATTGCCTATTTTACTTTTACAAATGGATTATTGATTTCTTTCATTACTAAATAGGAACAAAGGATAAACAAAAATATAAACAATTTAAACATTCACTTATTTGAGCCGCAAAAAGCAAACATTTGCTTTTTGCAGCTCAACTAAGTGAATTGTCAACTTTATGACAGTATTTTCACTACTCAATTTGAAAATCAATGTGTATTTTCACACATTGCTGTGAGTATTTTGTACTCCCACTTTTGATAATCAATGTGTATTCAGCTAAAATAATTTCGTAAAATACGCCAATACGCAGCTTATCTGGAGCTCTGCACTCAGTAGGCACTGAGAAACTGTTCTTTAGATCAGAGACATCATCTGAGACATTTTCTGGCAAATTAAACATCCATTAACCATTGCCCCACGTATAGATTGGCAGTATTATACATTTTATATGAGACGTAAATTTCCATACTGATATCAGGGGCAATAACCGTGTTTCCTTAAACTTTTAACGAGCACTACTATTTATTCTCTGTATTTATTTTTTTGATGTGCAATGATCATACTTTATAATTTGTCGAAAATATTATTTTTTCAGATGATGCCTTTAATTAGTATAAATAATTAAAAAAATGTGGAATAGTGAGATAATTATACACTTATTGAATTCCTATAAAGAACGGTTTGTGTACTGATTGGGCATGCAGAGCTCCAGATAAGGTGCATATTGGCGTATTTTACGCACTTATGTTAGCAGAATACGGATTGGTTATCAAAAGTGGAATTACAAAATGCTCACAGCAATGTGAAAATACGCATTGATTTTCAAATTGAGTAGTTCAAAATAATGCTCTAATAAAGTTGAACGTTTACAAACACAAACAGTGTTTGCTTTTTTGAAGCTCAAATAAGTGAATTTTTAAATTTGTTTTATTTTTTATCACTTCTTCCCTATTTAATAAGGAAGAAACTCCATAATATATTTGTAAATGGAAATTTACATCTGGGGGTATAATACTCTTTAGATACAAAACTTGTCTCAATGTCTGGTGCTCGGG
This sequence comes from Conchocele bisecta, assembly GCA_029237695.1. NCBI lineage: Eukaryota > Metazoa > Mollusca > Bivalvia > Lucinida > Thyasiridae > Conchocele > Conchocele bisecta. The sequence continues at coordinate 61,780,902 of CM055280.1, forward strand.
TACATACGGAAGCCAATTAGGGCCACTTCACTTTTTTTTTAATTTCCATTTATTCAAAATGTTTCCAAGAAAAGATCTTGAAAATTCAAGAAAAGGAACTTGAAAATTCAAGAAAACATCTTGAAATATTAAATTTTCTAGTTCTTTTCTTGAATTTTCAAGTTCTTTTCAGTTCTTTTCTTGAATTTTCAAGATCTTTTAAGAAACGATCTTGAAAATTCAAGAGAAGAACTTGAAAATTCAAGAAAACATCTTGAAAATTCAAGAAAAAATCTCGAAAATTCAAGAAAGTATCTTGAAAATTCAAGAAAAGATCTCGAAAATTCAAGAAAAGATAAAAAAAAGTGAAGTGGCCCTAATGGGCTTCCGTAGGTACATGCCCACTCTGTAGGCACAAATGTTCTTTATATCAGAGACAGCATCAGAGATATTTTTTGGCAAAATAAACATTCATTCACCATTACCCACGTATTGATTGGCATTATTATACATTTTATATCAGACGTACATTTCCACACTGATATCAGGGGCGATAACTGTGTTTCCTGTCATTCGATAACGTCACATGACGTCATCCGACCAATGGAACGTCAGTTTTCACTTTGTTGTAACCCGGATGTTTATCAGGGCAATGCCTGATACAACAATATGTTATCAGTCGGTACGTATTCGGTCAATACAGGGCAGGTTACCTGATAAAAAGAATATTTTGTACCTACTGAGTTGGCATGCACCTTTAATACTTGAACGTCAAATGATGATCATTAGTAGTATCTTGCAAGCTCCAAATAAGCTGCATATTTGCTTAAATAACCAATTAAAATTGCCAAAAACCCAATTGAAATCAGAAGTAGCAATAACAATTTTATGGTACCTTTATCATGCTGCAAAAAACAGCAAACAGACCACAAATATAGCATATTAATTTCACTCCATCATTTCTGAAGCAGTTTCAAAATTTTAATTGGGTAAAATAAAATCACACTACTGTTTACACATCAACAGACAACAAATATTGAATAGTTTGCTTCGAAATGAAAACATGTCTTGGCATTTTATTAGAATTGTCTCCAATTCTAATGAAATACCAAGATGTGTTTTCATGGAAAATAAGAACAATTATCAAAATACTCAATTACTAAGTTCTTATCTGCAGACCTGTTAGTTTTATCTTGTATTTTTCTTGGAGCTTCCTTATTTGCTACACACAATCGATCGGACAGTGCAGTCCTCATTACGACTGAAACAAATCCGTATTCCTATGCGTTTCCAACCCTCAGACTTGCCTGCTAAACTCGCAGGTTGAAGTAACGGACCGAGGTATATAAATACATTAAATATGCCTAAACGCATCCATAAATAAAACAAATAAGCTAAACAAATATTTTGTTACTCTCTCTATATATACACATATACATTATATAATATGGGCCGCGCCATACGAAAACCCTGCTTAATGACAACGGAAAAGCGGTAAACGACGTCGGAAAAACGACGATTCAAATTGTGTAATGTCGCCGTAAAAGTTTATTGGTGTCAGTTAACATTAAGTGTGAACAGAAAACGGAAAATGATAACTTTCACTAATATGAGAGCGATGCCTTGTACCTCAGTACACATTATTATGACGTCATGTGTACTTCTGACGTGACTGAACGTGAATCCATGTTTGACGTTAATACCATGGTGTCGTGACAAAATAGTATAGCAAGGATACTTGCACGAGTTCCTCGCAGCATCAATGACTTAGAAATGCTTGAGGCGCTGTGTACATTGTCGCGTAACTGTCCTTAAATTCTTTGACATATGTCAGTCTTTTTCGTCGGTTGTCCCTAAGGTGGTATCTCACTGGGCTACAACTGTTGGCGACAAATTGCGAATGGCATTCGCGAGGGAGTTTCCAAAATGTCTCGAAACTTCGCAGGGGTTCTCAATTTCCTTGTGGAGAAGAATTCATATAGAGAATAGTAGGTTAGTGCCGTGAATGGGAAAAAATATCTGGCAAGGCTCAGGAAACGGGATGGGCGAGGCTCTGCCGAGCACATCCCGTTTCCGTGCCGCGCCAGATATTTTTTCCCATTCACGGCACTAACCTACTATTCTATTTATCCCGTGAACACCTACAAATGGCTGTAAAATGCAAAAATAGTATTGACTGGATATCAAAAATGTTTCATGCCCTACTGAAAATAATCACTGGAATACCAGTGGAATTCCACTGGTATTCCAGTGGAATTTCACTGGCATTCCACCGGAAAATTTCGACGGTATTTCACTGGCATACCAGTGGAATTCCAGTGGAATACCAGTGGAATTCCACTGGTATGCCAGTGAAATACCGTCGAAATAAATACAGGTGGAATTCACTGGAATACCAGTGGAATTCCACTGGTATGCCACTGGAATACCAGTGAAATGGAATACCAGTGAATTCCACTGATATTCCAGTGAAATACCGTCGAAATTTACCGGTGGAAATGCCAATGAAATTCCACTGGAATACCAGTGGAATTCCATTGGTATTCCAGTGAAATACCGTCGAAATTTACCGGTGGAATGCCACTGGAATACCAGTGAAATTCCACTTGAATACCAGTGTAATTCCACTGGAATACGATTGGAATTCATGCCCTACTGAAAATAATCACTGGAATACCAGTGAATTTCCACTGGTATTCCAGTGGAATTTCACTGGCATTCCACCGGAAAATTTCGACGGTATTTCACTGGCATACCAGTGAATTCCAGTGGAATACCAGTGGAATTCCACTGGTATGCCAGTGAAATACCGTCGAAATTTACAGGTGGAATTCACTGGAATACCAGTGGAATTCCACTGGTATGCCACTGGAATACCAGTGAAATGGAATACCAGTGGAATTCCACTGATATTCCAGTGAAATACCGTCGAAATTTACCGGTGGAATGCCAATGAAATTCCACTGGAATACCAGTGGAATTCCATTGGTATTCCAGTGAAATACCGTCGAAATTTACCGGTGGAATGCCACTGGAATACCAGTGAAATTCCACTTGAATACCAGTGTAATTCCACTGGAATACGATTGGAATTCCGCTGGAATACACTGGTAAGCCAGTGGAATACCGTCAAAGTTACTAGTGGAATGACAGTGGAATTCCACTGGTATGCAGTGGAATTCCACTGGTATGCCAGTGGAATACCAACAAAATTTACCAGTGGAATGGCACTGGTATGCCAGTGAAATCCTGTCGCAATTTACCGGTGGAGTTGAGTATTGGTGTATAACGGCCTATTAAAAGCTAAGGTCATTTAAGGCCAGGCCAACGGGTTGGAATATCCCGTATTGAACCTGTCTAAAATGAGGAAAATTCAACTCCAATGTAGCTTTATACAAGTGGGCTTTAACAATAATAGTGTGGGACAGATTGATTGAACATAAATATGCTACATTTGTAAATCCCCAGATAATGCAGATGTAGATGATTTGTGACCAAAACAGATTGCAAAAGAATCTTTTCACAGCCTATTTCTATTGGTTTCCTTAATATATATGACCCTGAAAATATATAGATAGAATATAGAGATACATAGATAGGCAGCAGCAATACGTGGAACAGACAGTAGTTCATTTGTTTATGAAATCTCTTACTGTAGTTTGGTTGTGTGCATAAATTAATCAATCGTCAAGTGTCTGTTAGTCACAGTATGTGTGTCAGTCTTTTATCCAGTTTCTATTATTAGCCTGTCTTTTGATTTGTAATTTTATTGTGTCTTTAACACTGGAAAGTGATAGAATGTGAATCCAATATCGCATGCGTTGTTTACTGGATCCAGTCGGTTACTGGTTAGTTCTTTCATAATTTGGAAATCAAATTTTTCTTATTACATTTAAATGATACATATACTAGTCTTAATCCTTTCTACGAGTCTAGTTCATTGCTTGTGAAATAGCTTACTGTGGTTTGATTGTTGACTTACATGTTGAAGTAATTCATGTTTAAATCATAAATAATTTAAACCATGTGACAGCTTAACTTCTAATTGTTGTTGTTGTTGTTGTTGTATGTCTGTAATTCAGGCGCTTATTTTTCGCCTCAATCTCTCTGCAGTCACAATTAAGACTGCGAGATTATTGTTCAGACACATATGTGTCTGTCTGTGTCTTGGAGGTTAATAATTCCCTGACATTTCAGTGAAAGTCTACATTGATATCTCAAATCGTAATTTCAGTGAGAATCATAAGGGTACACATTCAAGCTAACATTCTCTAAATTTCCATAACACAAGATGAAACTCGTAAGACTTTGGACATTTAGGAATTTTGTAATGTGTATTACAGTAAATTCCTAGCATTCCTAGAATATTCCCACAGACTGATAAAATTCCTAGCAACTGGGATTTCTGGGATTTTAATTAGGAATCCCAACTTATAGCATACCTAGGAATGTTAAAATGAAAATATTCCTAGGATTCCTTAGATTTTCCTATGATGTGATGGAATGAATGATTTTTGCACTTTAATTCCTAGGAAAATCCTAGGATTTTATACAGACTAGGAATAATTTTGACAAGGGTTATGCCCATTTAAAATATGTTTGTCAATAATCTTTTCCAGATTATAGCGCCAAATATGCCATAGTATACCTTAAATATAGATATATTATAATTGTACTGGAATACCATGATAGTCAAATCACTGGAATCCCATGTATGTTTAATATGATTGATGTGTTCACTGGTATTCCACTGAGATCCCATGTATTATTAATGTGGTCACTGGTATTCCACTGGAATTCCAGTCACTGGAATATGGTCACTGGTATTCCACTGGAATTCCGTGTCGCTGGAATATGATCACTGGTATTCCACTGGAATATGTGGCATTGGAATACGATCACTGGTATTCCACTGGAATACCACTGGAATACCAGTGATTTCACTGGAATATCAAAATTCCACTGGAATCCAGTGGAATTCCACTGGAATACCAGTGACTTTTTTAGTGGGGTGGCATCGTGTTTCACGGCACATACGCACTGTGTTGACGGGATAAATAAGCTTTTTCAAGCTTGTTTTCCAATCCACACACTATTTAATGTTTGTATCATACCATCTATTGTTCCTTTACATGACTTATAATTTAATAAATATTGTTTAAACTAACGTTTCGAGACATTTTGGAAACTACGTAACCCGCGACAGTCGCAGCCCAGTGTTATACTAGCAGATAAGCCGCGTATTTGTGTAAATACCCAATTAAAATTGCCAAAAACCCAATTGAAATCAGAAGTAGTGAGTATCAAAAAGCAATGAGAACAATTGTGGTACCTTTATCATGCTGCAGAAAACAAATAAACAGACCACCAATATAGCATATTTTTCTTATTTTTCCATGAAAACACATCTTAGTATGCCAAGATATGTTTTCATTTCGAAACAAACAATTCAATAATTGCTGTCTGTTGATGTGTAAACAGTAGTGTGATTTAATTTTAACCAATTACAATTTTGAAATACCTAATTGCTTCAGAAATGATGAAGTAACAATACTCAATTACGAATTCCTTATCTGGAGCCCTGTGAAATTGTCGCTAATTCGCGTATTTTCTCGCAATTTTGTGTCTCCAACTAGTCAGGAGCTGTCGCAGCCCAGTGTCAGATACAGCGCTCCAGATAAGGAATTAGTAATTGAGTATTGTTACTCCATCATTTCTGAAGCAATTGGGTATTTCAAAATTGTAATTGGGTACAATAGAATCACACTACTGTTTACACATCAACAGACAGCAATTATTGAATAGTTTGTTTCGAAATGAAAACATGTCTTGGCATTTCATTAGAATTGTCTCCTTGGAGACAATTCTAATGAAATACCAAGATGAGTTTTCATGGAAAAATAAGAAAAATATGCTATATTTGTGGTCTGTTTATTAATAATGGTACTCACTACTTCTGATTTCAATTGGGTTTTTGACCATTTTAATTTGGTATTTACGCAAATACGCAGCTTCTCTGGAGCTCTGAGATACCTACCACCTTTATGAATTCAAAATGGTGAACGCATAATTTAACTGGCTACATATCAGCGAAGTCTTCACTTACACTGCACTTTGATGCCTAAATAATCTTAAATATGAACCTAGTGTATGCCAACGATATCACCATCTATTATCTTGGTAAATTGAGACTTTTGAACAATTCTAGCCAGTACTTAGCGAATTATATGCCATTTAATGCCACTAATTTTATCATAAACGGAGGTTACAGACGGACACGCAGCTATATAATGACATATATATCCAGGGTTTGTATTGAATTTGGCAAAACAAATGCATCAACATCTTTCTAATAATTTCAGAATCAGTGATTTCAATGCAGCTTCTTGATTGTTTGTGTATAAGCAATACATAATACACACAACACACAGGTGGAGTTTTCGAAGTCTTGAAATTAATTGGAAATTTGATGGTCATAAACTTGCTTTCGCACGATTTGTAGTATCAAATCATCAGCTTGTCACTTGACTGCATAATCATTTATATCAGGCGATGGTAATGCGATCCTCAAGAAAGACACACGGCGACAATTATAAAAGTTTTAAACTGAACAGTTTGTCATTAAATGTACATGCCCACTCAGTAGGCAAAAAATGTTCTTTATAGGAATTAAATAATTTTATGTGTATAATTATGTCACTATTCCACCAGTTGTAAAGATTACGAATGGCCGCTAAACATGTATAATCATTTAGTAATTATATTTATTTTACTGATAGTGACGCGCATTGGTATCAGGCAATTTTCATATGCAAATGAGGCATGGTATTTTTTAGTTATTTATACTAATTAAATGCGTCACCTGAAAAAATAATATTTTCGACAGATTATAAAGTATCATAATTGCACATCAAAAAATAAATACAGAGTATAAATATTAATGTCTGTTAACATTTTAAGGAAACACGGTTATTGCCCCTGATATCAGTGTGGAAAGTTACATCAGTAGCCCATTTCATCAACATTGCAAAGTATACTTTAGTAGCAAAGTATACTTTGAGGGAGAAATTTTCAATTTTGTGATAAATTTATTAATATTTATTATACTGAATTTATTACATTATCACAGCCAATTTGGCTGTGATAATGTAATAAATTCAGTATAATAATTCTGCATACTTTTAATCATCAACTATATGCATTTGTTAGTTCTATATGAAATAATGCATTTCAGGAAAAATAAATGATTACTCCCTCAAAGTATACCTTGCTACAGAAGCGCATTCACAAGGTACATGATCACGTGGTTACAACAACAACAACGTCGCCCACTAAAAAGTAATTATTATTTGATAGTTTCCTTAATATGCAACGGATTTTGATGAAATATGACGCAGTAAACGCGTCTTCATGATCTGCATTTGGTGTTCTATGGGGTTTGGCACAGACTTATGTCGTTTTTGCGAAGAATCGATTTCCGTGTCGCAAAAAAATCGATTCTTCGCAAAAACGACAGAAGTTTGGGCGAAAATACAGAGACCACCAAATGCAGCTTAACAAGACGCGTTTGATGCGCCATATTTCATCAAAATCCGTTACGTAATAAAGACACTATAAACGAATAGTACTTTGAATCGGTACTTGTTGTTGTTGTTAGTACCACGTGATCATACACCTTGATACCAAAGGAAGGTGATTTCATTGAAGCTTTCATTGAAGCTTAGAATAAAATAGTTAAAAAAAAAAAATGTTTTTATAGTCGGACATTCGGTCCGGCGACTTCCGGCAGCAAGTTTAACGGACATGTCCGACGGATCGTCGCGGAGACTGGTGGTGTATTGCATATAATAACGTTCCCGAGTGCACTAAGTATATACTTGTTGGCTTGTTTGAACAAGGCTAGTTTATATTAAAGGTACATGCCCACTCAGTAGGCACAAACCTTTCTGGCAAAAGAAACAGTGATTCACCATTATCCAACGTTTTGATTGGTTTTATTATACATTTTATATTGGACGTAAATTCCACACTGATATCAGGGGCGATAACCGTGTTTCCTTAAAATGTTAATAAATAGTAATGTCTACTATTTATTCTCTGTATTTAGTTGTTGATGTGCAATGATCATAATTTATAATCTGCCGAAAATATTATATTTTCAGCTGACACATTTAATTACTATAAATAATTAAAAAATATCATGCCTCATTTGCATATGAAAAGAGCCTGATACCACCGAGCGTCACTATCAGTAAAATAAATATTACTAACTGATTATATTCAATTAAATTCAATTCAATTAATTTATTGGTATTAAACACCAAAAAGCACATTTATAGCCATGTAACAAACATGTATGATGGTTTCATGGAAATGTATAATCACAAGACATATTAGCGAAGAGATATGATTAGGCTAAATCATTTCACAATCAGTTTGTTGCTAGTCCACTGCATTCTAAACTCTTTCTGTCCTCATTAAATTTCATATACTATTTTCATATTGCTCACCCAGGATGTATGCCGCGACAAGCCATTCAAACCGTTATAATCAAACGGTTCAAATGGCGACCACGACCTACATCGAGTGAGAAATATGAACCATATGTAACACTGTCCATGGCCAATTTTGGATATACCCAGAAGTTATTGGGGTTCGGTTTCTATTCAAGCAATTATCATAATGCAGTACTAGCTAGACATTGTTCCGTGTGCATGCCGATGTGCACCCCACAATCCCGCTTGTGGATTGTGGCGTGCCCACAGACATGCATCTAAAACAGTGAGTGGTGACAGATATCATTTATCAACATTCATGATTTCTATTCAAGCAATTGTCATAATGCAGTACTAGACATTGTTCCGTGTGCATGCCGATGTGCACCCCACAATCCCGCGTATATATGTATAGAGGGCACTCGTAATGTTTAGAACTGGTCGAATAGTGACACAATTGTACACCCAGGGCTCCAGATAAGGAATTAGTAATTGAGTATTGTCACTCAATCATTTCTGAAGCAATTGGGTATTTCAACATTTTAATTGTGTAAAATAGAATCACACTACTGTTTACACATCAGCAGACCGCACTTATTGAGTAGTTTGCTTCGAAATGAAAACATGTCTTGGCATTGCGTTAGAATAGCTCCAGATAAGATGCTTATTTGCGTAAATTGCCATAAACCCAAATGAAATCAGAAGTAGCGAGTATCAAAAAGCAATAACAAATTTGTGGTATCTTCATCATGCTACAGAAAACAATAAACAGACCACAAATATAGCATATTTTTCTTATTTTCCAGGAAAACAAATTCTCATGAAATGCCAAGACTTGTTTTCATTTCGAAGCAAACTATTCAATAATTGCTGTCTGTTGATGTGTAAACTACAGAAGCCCATTAGGGCCACTTCACTTTTTTTTAATTTCCATTTATTCAAGATGTTTTCTTGAATTTTCAAGTTCTTTTCTTGAAAATTCTTGAAAATTCAAGAAATGATCTTGAAAATTCAAGAAAAGAACTTGAAAATTCAAGAAAACATCTTGAAAACAAGATGTTTTCTTGAATTTTCAAGTTCTTTTCTTGAATTTTCAAGATCTACAAGATGTTTTCTTGAATTTTCAAGTTGTTTTCTTGAATTTTCAAGATCTTTTCAAAGATCTTTTCTTGAATTTTCAAGAAAAGATCTTGAAAATTCAAGAAAATATCTTGAAAATTCAAGAAAACATCTTGAAAATTCAAGAAAAGATCTCGAAAATTCAAGAAAGATAAAGAAAAAGTGAAGTGGCCCTAATGGGCTTCCGTAGTAAACAGTTTTGTGATGTTATTTTACCCAATTCAAATTTTGAAATACCCAATTGCTTAAGAAATGATGGAGTGACATGTAGACCATGTACATTTTTGTTTAAGATATCCACTGGGTCGAACATGTTCTTGAGAAAACCATCTAAGAATGTTGTCCTCCCAAAGATATTAAATCGTAATTACACATAAAAAATATATTTCCAAACCAATGTTTATGTTTTGAGATATTTGAATTAAGTTCACCGTTGCATGGTCAGCTAGTCGTTATATTTATACATTTGAATAGTAATTTATCTTGAGTAGCCATTGTGTCATTTCATGATGTTGTATTGTATTTACCTCGTGTTGTCAGAACTATGTGACCCGAGTGAATAAACGAATAATGGGAGAATGCGATGGGTCATTTAATCGGTTACTGAAATACGGACTGGAGACCTGGTTTGGCCCTCACATAAGTCTTTGACATTGCGTATGTGACAGTTGAGTGAGTGAGTGAGTGAATAGGGTTTAACGTCCGCTTTTCTGACATAGAGGTACAAGCCTCAGGGAGTCTACACGCAGACGGGTCAACGGGGTCGTGTCCCGTATCCACCTGTCCGAGGGAGGTAAATCCCAACTTCAGAACTCAATATTTACAATCAAAATATATATTCAGTCCTGAAATTAGAACAACCTGATCTGGTGCCAGGCCCTCGCCACACCAGCATCATTTATCCCATCCCCTAAAAGTAATAGGATTAGCGCTAATCTTACTTTATATATGGGGCATAGCCTGACTCAACTCTCACATACAAGAAAGCCAAAAATGTACATGAGGGCCAATGTGACAGTTGAATCTGGTTATACCCCTTATGTAAGTATGACAATTATTCGTAAGCCTATTTTAGGGGGAGGGGCCAAGTGACTTTGGTGTGGTATGCACCAAGTCAAGTTATTTTAATTTCAGGGCTGAATATATTTTGTCTCGATGTAAATATTCCGTTTTGATTTTGGGATCCTCCCCCCCCCTCCCCCCAATGCAACATGTTAAAACGGGATCGAACCCGTTTGCCCGGCCTTACATGATCTTAGCTGTTGATAGGCCGTTAAACACCAATAAACAAACCCAACTTCAAATCTTCTCCCGAGAATTGGTTTATTGATTAGAACATGACAAGTCTCAAAATGGATCCACTTGGGACTAGCTAGCTGATTTGTTTTATACAAGTAGCTGAAAGAGAAAATATATAGAGAATAGTAGGTTAGTGCCGTGAATGGGAAAACATATCTGGCAAGGCTCAGGAAACGGGATGGGCGAGGCTCTGCCGAGCACATCCCGTTTCCGTGCCGCGCCAGATATTTTTTTCCCATTCGCGGCACTAACCTACTATTCTATTTATCCCGCCAACACCTAAAAATGGCGTTAAAATGCAAAAATAGTATTGACTGGATATCAAAAATATTTCACGGCACTGTGTTTCACGGCACATACGCATTGTGTTGACGGGATAACATTTATTTATCCCTCAACACTGCGTATGTGCCGCCGTGAAACATTTTTGATATCCTGTCAGTACGACATTTTAAAGCTATTTGTAGGTGTTGACAGGATAAAAGAATAGTAGGTTAGTGCCGTGAATAGGAAAAATATCTGGCGCGGTACGGAAACGGGATGTGCTCGGCAGATCCTCGCCCATTCAGTTCCCTAAGCCTCGCTAGATATGTGTTCTCATTCACGACACTAACCTACTATTCTCTATATATACAGCGGAACTTCTCTAAATCGGACACCAAGAAAACGTATATTTTATTAGTTTCTTGGTCATTTTTCTGAGGTGATACTGTCTGTTCGTGATCGCATAGCACATAATTATGGCTCAGAATAATCAAATACCTGATTTACAGTGAAACCTCTCTAAGTTTAGAGCGGTTTCATTGTATTATATTAGTTTTAAATTTGAGAAATATCGGCTTACAGCATTGTTGATGGCTACATGACGTTCCTTTTCATGTATTCAGGCAAACGACGGTGCACTGATTGCAGTCGAGCACAACGTATACCTAATTACTGTCTGTTTCACGAAAGCTGCCCAAATTTTACGGCCATATAGACAATTCAAAAACAATATTATTTTGGATAATATTAAATTAAAGGAAAATTTAAGAATGAGCCTTCTTTTTACTTCGTGAAATTCGGTCAAATATTGATTTTATTATGAAAAATTGATTTGTCTATGGGAATTTAACATGGGTGAAAAAGTGGTAAGGAAGTGTGGGAGGAGTCAAAAATCGAAAAAAATTGGAAATTGACTCCGAAACCGGACTAGATAGCTTGGATATGATCTAACTAAGAAAACAAAAGTTAAATTTTAAAAATCGGTCCAGTATTTCTGAAATTCAAAAAATTTCCCCATGTGAAATCCCCATATAGTTAGGTTGGTTAGGGCTATATTTAGAGATTACCGTTACCTGGCTGATAAAAGCACCAAATTTGGCATGAGACTTTCTTAGGGCATATTAATAAATGTTAGCCTAGGAGCCCTCCGGAGATATTAATATAAGCACCAAAATTCAAGATGGCCACCATCTATGGAATATAAAGCTTTTCTCCAGTCATATGAGTTGTAAGAAGACCATATTGGTCTCCAAATATTGATTTTTAAGTCACTGAACATACTGAATCAGATTTTTGCTATTGCAATTTTCACATGTCATGCCCATTATGATGACGAAATTCCAAGATGGCCGCCAAAATCACCAAAAGATGTCTAATATTTATAAATTCACATGGTTCGCTGCTGTCGAGATGCCAGAGTGTGACGTATTTCCAGTCGAGAGCTACTAAGATGAGGCCAGAGCACATGAACACAGCTGGGTAGAGCACGCACTGCCACTTCTAGAGACAAATGAACTCACCAGCGGTGATGTCATTGCATGAGCTGCCTACCATGCCTCTATGCAACCTCCGGTAGTCGACCCTCCAGCACAATGCACACTCCTTCCTCTGTTCTATGAGAAGTCTGCCATTGCTGCTATGACCAAGCATGGCATGGATGTACAGAGATAAGCTGTCGAATTCCTAAATCCAGGACAAATCCCAGTCACTACTTTTGACCAGCCTCTGTTTGCCCTAAGTTTGTACAGTGGAAATGGCCGGACACTCATGGTGAGCGAGTGCATGTGGTTATGTTAGGTGGTCTGCACACAGAAATGGCCCTCTGGAATAGACTGGAAGATGTATTGGATGATTCCGGCTGGAGAACGGCACTCACAGATGCAGCAGTAGCATCCTCTGGCACAGCTAATTCATATCTCAAGGCCGCACACCTAACTCGAACCAGGCATGCCCACCAAGTCGCACTCTTGACCCTGCATAATCTCCAGAAGGAGGCTTTCGTGCAGAACGAGGGACCCAACGAGTCTGTCATGGCTTGGAGAAACGACATGCTGAAGAAGAGTTCTACTTTCATGTACTGGGACTTGATCATGAGATATGAAATCCTAATTCACATCTTCATCAGGGCTCACTGAGAGAAGAATTTTCCTCTCTATGTGGAAGTATTGGACGAACTCTTTGTATTGGATCATGTGAATCACTCACGGTGGGTGCCTGTCCACATCAGGGATATGAAGTACTTGCCCGACACTATCAAGTATGAGTTTGAAAAGTGTTGTCATTGGATCATTTCCAAGACCACCAACAAGTTATCTACGATCCCATTTGACCAGGCTCATGAGCAGGAGAACAAGATTGTGAAAGGTTCGGGCGGTGCTGTTGGGCTTACAGAAAATCCTGTTGCCTTTCGACGGTGGATGCTCTCGGGGCCAGAGATGGCCAGATTGCTGAATCAGTTTGAGGAAGAATACCTTCCTGATGATGACACAGAAATCCCCAAGAACTTCCAGCACCAAGAGCAGGGTCTCTCGACACAGAATACCTTCCAACGACAGGTTACCAGCCTTCCCTGATCTAGTAACTCTCGATAATCGCAACTGTACATACAAATCAGTGGTAACCACAGTGCGCACCATGGAGGATATAGGCAAGAACAAGTACCAGGAATTCGTCAAGAATGTGCTTGATGTGCGCAGCCACTCTATCCATGACCCAATCAAGAGGAATTCTCTGGCACTCTTCAGGAAACCTCAACGCAAGGCAACATCTAAGCAGGGTAAGAAGATCAAAGTGCTTCAGAACAATGTGGCACTATTTGGCCTGCTATACATATCCATGCAAAACTGTGAAGGCGACTTGGCCGAGTTCTTTGCACATTAGATACAGTCCTTCCCTCTCGGACTTTGGCAAGCTTCATCTTCCAAACACGAAGCCTGACTTGCTGCAATGTCTTGAGCAGCCCGGACAATCAGAGCCACCATCGACGTACGACTGCAAGGTCCTGGATGGTGCTGTCATCATCCACTGCCTGCCTGATTGCAGGGTTTACATAACATACCTAGAGAAGCAGCTACAGGCTGCCGCAAGGTTGGATGTTGTGTGGGACACATACATGCCAGACAGTTTAAAGGAATCTACCGGGGAAAAGAGAGGCAAAGGCGTGCGCAGGAAAGTGTCGGGCGATACAAAACTTCCAGGCAATTGGGTGGACTTCGTGACCCAGACAACAAGGAGGAGCTGTTTTCCTTTTTGACTTCCAAGGTTTAAAGTTCAACTGGCCACCAGCCAAAGCTGTATATGTCACATCAGGGCAATCTGTGACATATATTGGAACCAGTATCCCCATGCAAAACTGCAATCATGAGGAGGTGGACACCAGGATCGTGGTTCATGTACGGCATGCACTGGATCATGGAGAAAAGACTATTCAAGTGCGTACAGTGGATACAGATGTTGTAGTCATCATTGCAGGCACATTCCATGATCTCATTGCGACTCAGCCCTTGGCCGACATCTGGGTGGCCTTTGGCATGGGCAATAATTATAGGTTTTACCACATCAACTTTATCTGTGCGAGCCGCCCCGTGCAGGCACCGGGGCGGGATCAACTGATCCTGAGAATAGTGCTGCAGTAGCCATTGCCTGTGTTCCACGCATTTTCAAGTAGTGACACATCTGCGTTCAATGGCAAGGGCAAGAAGTCTGCTTGGCAGGCCTGGCAGGCCTGACAGACCTATGAAGACGTCACAGAGACATTTGTGTATCTGGCAGGTCACCCCTTCCAGCGGCTGGATCTCGACAACGACCCTTTCCAGAAACTCGAGAGACTGACTGTTATCATGTATGACAAAACAAGTCCTTTGAGCTCTGTCAACGAGACACGAAGGGAACTCTTCTGCCAGAAGAATCGAGCAATGGACAAACTGCCACCCACCAACGATGCGCTACTCCAGCATGTCCGACGCGCAGTGCATCAAGCAGGAATGTGGACGACAAGCACACAAGCACAGCTAGTGGTTCCTTCTCCACATAATTTTGCCTGGACCAAGGTATCAGAGTCGTGGCTACCAGTTTGGGTGACAATTCCAGGTTTCCAAATCGTGCAGGGAGCTGATCAAATGCTCCTGCAAAGGGGACTGCTCAAACTACAAATGTGGCTAAGCAAATCTGGACTGCTGACCACTTTGCAAGTGCAAATCTACTCCATAGAACATTGCAAACTGTGTGTTCCTGCAAGAGACATCACAGAATAATGTCACATATAATTTTGTTAGAACTATGGCTGTTGTTATTGCATTAACACATTGCATTCCAACTCAACACCATGCAATGGTCCAGCCTCGGAGGTGTAAAATATTAAGGTGTAAGTTGAACTACCCAGATACCTATTAATAAAGCATTACAGCAGTTACTTGTTTGAAAAATGAGTTTTGTCCGTACCATTTAAATTACTGTAGATGTTCTAATAAGTGACTGCCTTGGACATCTTTAATGTCATCTTCAAAATTGTGTCTGTAAGACATAGCAATGCCCCCAATGGCAGCTTTTTCTCGAAAAACGGTTAATTAAATAATGTGGAAAAAGTAGGTCACGGTCAAATCAAGGTCACATACTACATATTAGTTTTGTAGCACACCACTAGGAAAGTATGTTGTGCAAGTTTGGTGGCTGTGAGTGTTGCAGTCGCTGAGAAAAATACGTTTCAAACAAGGTGAACCAGATGTGTAACGGACGGACGGACACACACACAGACGCACAGACAGACAGGTACAAAACATACTGCCAAACTGACATTCCGTCATGGGGGCATAAGTACATTGAGCGCAGTCGCTCACTCCAAAGTATATTTTCCTTAATATGCAATCGATTTTCAATTAATATGGCGCAGCAAACGCGTCTTCATGAGCTGCATTTGGTGGTCTATGGAGTTTGGCACAGACTTATGTCGTTTTTGCGAAGAATCGATTTCCGTGTCGGAGACGGGGACATCGATTCTTCGCAAAAACGACCGAAGTTTGGGCGAAAATAAAGAGACCACCAAATGCAGCTGAACAAGACGCTTTTGATGCGCCATATTACATCAAATTCCGTTACGTAATAAGGACACTATACAAGAATAGTACTTTTAATTGGTACGTGTTGTTGTTGTTAGTACCACGTGATCATACACCTTTTTTACGCCATATACACACACCGTCACAACGCCGTAGTCCGAATGTACACATTTGCAAACCCGTGGCGGTGTCTGAATTTACACGACTTAGTAACTGATCAAGACGAGATGAAGTGGATGAGATACTTAACACGATTCGTGTTTAAAGCATGATTATTTCCACTATATATTTTTTAAGTTCTACATATTTTAATTTGTTATGCCCCCGCCACCGAATGGTGAGGGGGGCATATAGTGTTACGGGCGTCCGTACGTACGTACGTCCGTCCCGAAACTTTAACGCTCGGGTAAATGGCTTATAATGTATATTTCCTTGCTCGGATCTGCTTCACATTTCACACGCATTGCTCCAATGGTTCTCTACCGCCCTGTGACAAATCCACATTCGTCCCGCATCCGCTAAGCCCAGGGTCAAGGTCACATACTTGGTGCGTTCGAAACATTAACGCTCGGGTAAATGGCTTATAATTTCTGTTTCCTTGTTTTCAAATGTTTCTTGTTTTCTTTGGTTGCCAGCGGGGGCATTCGTGTGCCGATAGGCCACATTTCTAGTAAGTTCTAACTTTTCTATATTTTCATTTCTTTCCCGTCTAATTACGACATTAACATCATGTCCTGATCAGAATGTAAGTCGTATTGACGCGATAGCATCAAATGTAACAAGGTTATGTCACTAGTGGGCAGTCTTACGTTTCTGGCGAACATTATAGCTATTTATATCGTCCTATTTATCTCGCCCTGAACAATTACATGTAGTGAGTTATCTTGGCACGTACAGAGCTCCAGATAAGTTGCGTATTTGCGTAAATACCCATTTAAAATTGCCAAAAAACCCAATTGAAATCAGAAGTAGCGAGTATCAAAAAGCAATACAAATTGTGTGGTACCTTTATCATGCTGGAAAAAACACAACATATAGCAATTTTTTCTTGTTTTCCATGAAAACACATCTTGGTATTTCATTAGAATTTTCTCCAAGGAGACAATTCTAATGAAATGCCAAGACACGTTTTCATTTCGAAGTAAACTATTCAATAATTGCTGTCTGTTGATGTGTAAACAGTAGTGTGTCTCACTGATTTTATTTTACCCAATTAAAATTTTGAAATAAATACCCAATTGCTTCAGAAATGATGGAGTGACAATACTCAATCACTAATTACTTATCTGGAGCCCTGATGATAATGATGTACATGCGTTTAGACGACTTATAAGGTATATTAAGACGACTTATATAATATATCACGTTATCTCGCAAAGTAGTTGGCAGAAATATGCCGCCATACATGAATTTTGCGATATTGATTAAACCTGTTTTACATACTTCTTAAGAATTGTTGCTATGCCGATCATCTTATGAAATCAGTACATGGCTTCAATAAATAACATATTAAAACATCACAATTGTATTGCATAAGCACGATTTATCCCGTGAAACACAGTGCCGTGAAACATTTTTGATATCCAGTCAATACTATTTTTGCATTTTAAAGCCATTTTTAGGTGTTAACGGGATAAATAGAATAGTAGGTTAGTGCCGTGAATGGGAAAACATATCTGGCGCGGCACGGAAACGGGATGTGCTCGGCAGAGCCTCGCTCATCCCGTTTCCTGAGCCTTGCCAGATATTTTTTCCCATTCACGGCACTAACCTACTATTCTCTATCTATTTTCCTTATTTCTGAACCAAAGTATGTGTTGTGACCACTCATTTGAACCGTCTCGGCGAGACGGTTCAAATGAGTGGTCACAACATATACTTCTGATGAGAAATAAAGAAATGTTTAAGCCTTGCCGGATATTTATTCCCATTCACGGCACTAACCTACTATTCTCTATCATACATGCATATGTAAACTGTATTGATGGTAGATTGATGTTCTAGATAGATGGCTCTGTCTGTGAAAATGGGGCTGATTTTGGTTGCGACCAGTGTAGATCCGGGTCAGTCTGTGCCAGTGTAGATCCGGGTCAGTCTGTGCAGCACTGTTCGCCATACCATCAATGAAACGACGTTTAATGACCAATGTAAACGGTTATCAAATTTGCGGCGTATAATATTATGTATTATAAGAAAATGATAGTTCGGAAAATCTATATATATGTTTTCCGACCTACCATTTTCTAATATACGCCGCAAATTTCAAAATTACAATGAGGTTAACCTATTTCTAATGCACTCATTTACTACTGGCGTCGGAATACATATTGAAATAATTTGCGACCGTTCATCAACAATGATATACATGTAATGTATGACCAGCAGCCAATCAGATTGCGTGATATTTATAGAGTGCATTAGAAATCTGGTTATACCCCTTATGTGAGAATTACGATTATTCAAAATCTGCTTTAGGGGAAGGGGCCAAGTGACTTTGGTGTGGTATGGACCTGGCACCAAATCAGGTTATTCTAATTTCAGGGCTGAATATATTTTTCTCGATGTAAATATTCACTTCTGATTTTGGGACCCCCCCCCCCCCCCCACCCCCCCCCCCCCCCCCCCCGAATGCAGAAGGTTAAAACAGGATCGAACCCGTGGCGTTTACCCAGCAGTGCTACTCTGGGTCACATTCCCAGTAAGTCCTGTTTTGTCTTGATGACGTGTCTTATTATTTATCGATTTCAAAATCCCCTGTAGGCTGTTCTGCTTGGAACTGTCATTTAAAAGGTTAAAAGGTTTTCAACTGATTCTGCATCAATCGGTATAATAGCACCATGGGACCATGGGACATATCCATGGGTCGATCTGTTAGTTGGTTAGTCGACATAAAGTCCTGGGCCCTGTCACTAAACTTCGTACGACTAAGATGTTCGTAAGTGCAAATTTAGGATCGTCTGGAAATGTCAATCGATGGATTTACATTTATTGAACATAGGCTGCATGCAGCCTATGCTCAATAAATGTAAATCCAATAGTTGTTTACAAACTATCAATGTTAATGTGAAATTTACAGTCTATCATATTTTTGCACTTACGAACATTTTAATCGTACGAAGTTTAGTGAAACAGGGCCCCTGGACCCGTTTCATTAAACTTCGTACGACTAAGATCATATGTTTTTAAGTGTCAGCCTAAACCTTGTTGCACAGTGGCTGATTTTATGGAAGCGTCCTGGTGCCAATGCTAAAATATATTTATCTCCTAATTAGGAGATACTAACTCATAATTATGATATCGTATCTCCTAATTAGGAGATAAAACATTTTTTAGCATTGACACATATAATAACTCCTAATTAGGAGATAGTAAGTCTAATTAGGAGATAATAAGTCCTAATTAGGAGATAAAAAATAGCTTAGTATTGGCGCCAGGACGCTTTCATATGATTTAATGACCCTACAAGTATGTGGAAAAGTGTAACATTAATCTATCACATTGATGTAGAAATCCTCTTAAGAACATTTTTATCGTACGACGTTTAGTGCAACGGGCCCCGGATCCGTTTCTCGTTCCACAAGCGAACGATTGCCTATAAATTACCATCGTTTTCTTTTATTTAATTACACCACCGCCTGCGTTAATCTTGCCAAAATGTCAACGTTTCTGAACATCTAATGGCAATATCAACTCGCAATCAAGCAGTTTGATTGGCTGTGCCAGAGCTGTAGTACAGCTGAGGCTCAGTTAATCAAGCTGCTTTCCTTAAAACGCAATTTTCAAGTATATTGTAATAAACACATTTACAAATATTGACAAGATTAGCGCAGGCGGTGGTGTATAACGACGTGAGAAATATTCGAGTGCCGATCTGTTAGTTCGTCCGGTCCACATCTCGCATACGTTCCTTGGGGCCGTTTAATTAAATTCCGTTTGGCTAAATTATTCATACAGGGCTCCAGATAAGGAATTAGTAATTGAGTATTTTCACTCCATCATATCTGAAGCAATTGGGTACTTCAATATTTTAATTGGGTAAAATAAAATCACACTACTGTCAACAGACAGCAATTATTGAATAACTACACGTCAACAGACAGCAATTATTGAATAATTTACATGTAAATCCATTAATTGCAATTTCCAGACGATCCTAAATTTACACTTACGAACATTTTAGTCGTACGAAGTTTAGTGAAACGGCCCGCTGCTTACACAAATGAACGATTACCCATAGTTTTCACATCGCTTTCACACACATCGTTTTCACTTATTTTTTAATTTAATTAGAAAACCACGTTTACGTTGTATAAACGTGATTATCACATATTTGACACATTTCCGGGTGTTGTTTCTGCATTAAAGGTGCCTTAAAGGTGCCTGCCCACTCAGTAGGCACAAACTGTTCTCTATATCAGAGACATCATCCGAGACATTTGCTGGCAAAATAAACATTCATTCAACATTACCCCACGTATTGATTGGCATTATTATACATTTTATATCGGACGTACAATTCCACACCGATATCAGGGTCGATAACCGTGTTTCCTTAAAATGTTAACGGACATTACTATTTATTATCTGTAATTATATTTATAATCTGTCGAAAATATTTTTCAGGTGACGCATTTAATTAGTATAAATAATTAAAAAATAGCATGTTTCATTTGCATATGAAAATAGCCTGATACCACCGCGCATCACAATCAGTAAAATAACTTTTACTAAATGATTATTTCTGTATAGCGTTTAGAAATAGTGACACACGTATACACTTATTTAATTCCTATAAAAAAAACATGTTGTGCCTACTGAGTGGGCATGTACCTTTAATTCAGCTCATGTGCAAGGTATGTACATGAGGATGTGATAAATAAATTATATCACGTTTGTCCGCATGTACGAGTGGTGTGAAATGTCCATATTTCACGAGTGCCGTTGACATGACATATGTTCATCGAGTGGTGTGAAATGTCCATATTTCATGAGTGCCGTTTCATCGAGTGGTGTGAAATGTCCATATTTCACGAGTGCCGTTGACATGACATATGAGCCGCATCGCGAGAAAACCTGTCTTCGGGAGTCTGACGACGTCACAAGATATGACGTCGTGAACTTAGCTGACGTAATTTCAGCTGAGATTTGCATGTTGCACGCTGACTTCGCAGTTCAGTTTCAGAACAATAGGCTACGATACTCGTTCATTGCAAGGCGAGTTGACTCTCCAAAAGACAAAACATAATGGTAATTTCCAAGATGGCTAGCTGCCAAGATGGCCGCCGTAACACTAAAACTGGCATATTTCCTTAACTATTTACTCCAAATTAGTCGTGAAGGTGTCTATCACTGGGTATTTTGGAGACACATTTATCTGTATCAGATCAAAGTTCATATACTGATGATGTCATCTAGAAATCCAAGATGGCTGCCAGTTTACAAGCACTGGTATATCTTCTATACTATTCAATCTTGGGGAAAATATGAAAAGGTAAACGACCACAGGTGTTATATTATAACAAATGTTAATTTTAAATCTGAATTCTCACACAGACTACCAAAAGCATATTATACAATTTATATTTAAGGATGGCTACCACTTCACCAAATAATTTACACTGTTGTACAATGTGTTGCCCATGTGCATCGCAAAGACATGCAATCAACTATGATGTCGGGTTACAGCAACCCTGATTATAGCAGGCGCAAAATATTGTGCATTTCATGTTTGCAGAGTTTCAACTACAAACACGTGAACTGCATGGAGTAGTACTGTGGCATCCACATTTCATTAGACGTAGTACCATCTCTGGGGCTAGTTCGACTTCATCAGGGAGGGTGACTGGTTGAAGGGACTTGTTTTGGTCATCCTTTACCCAACCATATTCCGTTGAGTCCAACTCGGGTGGATTCTGCGCTTCCAGTGACTGCCATACCAAAGCCTGATGGTGAGCTCTTAACATTTTCCTTGAATGCCTCAGTTGTTGGTGGCAAGGTACATAACTTCGGTGTTAAAGACCCTTTGCCTGTTTTTGACAGCCATACCTTTAACCTTGTCTCTGACATTGTACTACAGTTTGTTTGTCCATAGCACGCGGAAATGAAGGAGGTAGCCTGTTGAATAACAGATTCCATAGAATGTCCTGGTGCACTCAACAAGTTAAGTGTGTGCCTCGATCGAAGTGTTTTGAGTACAGTGGCCTTTCCAATTCCAAAATAGGAGGCAACGGTGTCACAGCCCGGAAGTGCATGTGCCGGGAGTATTCCTTTGACTATCTCAGAATGCTTCTGCACAATTTTGCCTATATCAACCACCGTCCTTCCTTTGATGGGGGACTCCATCAATACAACATTCTTGAGAGTTGCCATGTGATGATAACGCAGCAACAGTACAAAGACGTCAGTGTCATCGGCAACAACAGTGATTTTGCTTTCTGCATTTTCCGTGGCACAACTCAAGACCTGTTGGACAATGACGTTATCTGCTTCTTCGTGTGAAGTTGCCAGATCTGCCCGTGAAATGACAACTCCACCTTCACTGATTTCGATTGGCACTGGATCTGCTCCTGTTACCACTAACTTGTGATGTCTTGTGTTGTCCTCGTGAAACTTCTTATCCTGGACTAGATCATCAACTATCAGTTGCATCAGTTGCTTCTTGTTTTTGGAAGAGGCTAGTAGAATCTTCTGCGCCGGAAGTTTACTGTTGACTTGCACATGATGAACCCTACTGACACCAGTTGCCCTAGATCCTCTGGTAACACTCTTTGTGCTGTAATCATAGTATCTGTCAAATATCAGATACACGTCCTCAACCCGTAACCTTTTTCCTATGGCATATTTGAAGTTCGCTATATAGTCCTTGACAGACCCATCAGCAGGCCAAGGAACTACCCAGAGTATTGCTGAGCCATCGGGCACACTAATATGTGCACCATCAGCAACTCTTATCAGACACCTCAACTTGGAGAATTTTCTTCAAGGTAGATTTCGATTTCGCAATCCTCATATCTCCAGTATCATCAAACATGGACGTTGGAACTGGCGCAAGTTCATGACCAAGCACATCCTTAATGTCAATATCCCACCCACTAGCCTGTAGGCCAATCACCCTTGAGTAAATCAAATTGGTATCAAATACTTTCGCAGCTCCGACCTTCACATGCTTCCTTGCATGATACATAGTAACAACCTTCTTCGTGATGGTTTCATAAAGTCCGTGCGGTAACCGACTTTCGAAAACTTTGATTTGTTCAGTCCCGATTGTGACAGCATTGTGGACATTGACTTCAGTTGCACCAATCTGGCCGCTAACTACATTAATTATACCACTGGGGTGTGCCGCAGAATCTAAAGGATTAATGCAAGTGTCGAGTTTTTGTCTGATTCCATCTCCGTCTCTCTTGTCTTCAGCGATCCTGGCTTTTGCCTCTTCTTTGTGTGTTGTCACCACCTTGCTTTGAGTGTCCTCATCCATCATGCCATCCAGATCAGATTCCAACCTGCTGCATGCATGCAGACTAAGGGCCCATACCTTCAGCGTTTCTGGCTTAAGCGTGATGCCAACTATCCCCCAGGAGCATGCCCATATCGCATGAAAGTCGTCTCAATCATCATATCGCTCCAGATGCCATTCCATAAGCCAGCAGAATGGTGCATGACATTCTCACCCTTCATGAAGTGTGACAACACCTCTTGTGGTAGCCGCTCCATCTCACGAAGGTAGCACAACCCATATCTCGCATAGTTCACATGCCCCGCAGCAAAGAAGTATGGTAGCATTTGCTTGTAGGTTGCCAGATGAAGTGGCCAGTCACCTTCGCGCTCAGCCCGTACGAACATCATGGTGAGCAGGACAGGTTTTATCAAGACATCGACCCAACGTTTGGTAGTTTGACTCTTGCTGGCTTCGGTTTCGAGAATTTGCATGAGGTCACCACTGCCATGTAGTGGTTTATCCTGAATGATTCCGCGAAGTGCCTCTTCAGTTACCATACGTAATGCTCTGACGTTCTGGGGAAACTTTTTTCCAGTGAGCATTTTCGACACACCGCCAAACACAGAGGACATTATATCTGACAGACCGGTATCAGCCATCAGTGTTCCGATAGATCCAATGAAGCTCATTAGAGAGTGCATTCCTCCCAACCGTAGAATAACATTTGAGAACCTTTCTGGATAAGTCCACTGAACTGCTAGAGCGACCCTGTACAGCTGCAGATCACAAGTAAAAACTACGAACTGTTGCCCGATATTGCGTGTGTAGACCTGTGAAACGGCCATTGATGTCATCATGGTATCTGGGTGTGACGGGATCATGTCTATTAAGGGAAGGTAAACAGCCTTCGTCTTTGGTTGTGCTGAATGACCCTGTCGACGTGCAGCCCCAGTGTTGTGCCCATTGTACTCAAGACAATCTAGTGTGTTGTTCATGTCTTGAAGGAACGCGAAGTCCATCTCACTGGCTCTTCCCTTTGAAATTACTTGTTGTGCCAGCATACGCAGGGGCTGAACTGATCGTTTGGGGGTGTTCTGTGGCATCGGAGGCTTCTTGGGACCATTATATCTCTCTATCTCGACGTCATGCTCAAGTGGCTCAACCATGTCTTCCTTTTTACACGCCTGATGGTGTCTTCTTGGACTGTTTCACTACTGTTACTATCTGGTTGTGTGAGCAGCATGGCAACGGAATGGGTGGATGACTTTCCGTTTGGAGACGATGTGTCAATATCAAAATTGTCTACAATAACCTGAACCAAGCTTGAACTTGAAGTTGATAGGCCTTGTAGTGAAGGTTCCATGGTTGTGGCTTTGGCAGCTGAATGTTTAAAACGCCGTACTTCATCGTAGGTACATGTAACACCATACTCTTGTAACACGTTGATAAGTTTTTTTTTATCTCATCTTGATGCCAAGAGTAATTTGCAAACTAGTGGGATGGTTTTTCATCACCTCAGTTACCAATGAACCAATGAGAAGTGCAGGTAGTGCCTTATCTAGGTTAGGAGACAGCTTCCTTAACAATTTCATCAAAGTGTCACTCACAGTCTCTCTACATTTCTGTCGGTTAACCCTAGTATCATAACAATCTTTATCTAATGTTATTAGTTTGACCTCATGTCTGATGACTTTGCACAGTTTGTTGATTGTTACATCAATGTCATCATCCTCGTCTTGAACCAATCGCATACATTTTGCAGCTATAGATCGCAAGCTAACAATGTCTGCTAACCCTGGAGACTTTAAAACCACCAACTCATCTCAGAAGCGTTCGCATAGGTTTGGGACAATTAAACGACATGTCAGCCTATCACCCCCGAATTCTTTGTATGCTTCATGCAACTCAACTGAATTCAGGAAGCGGGACGAGTCTTTGAGTGATTCAAAGGCACGATCAATGTTAACTTGGCTATCAGACTTGGTTGCAGCTGAAGCCACATTCTTTTCTGACAAGAAGCTATTTCGGCAATCCACATGATACCTTGCATCAGCTGCGTGAAGGTCACTTACAGCGATATCTACCCTTTGCCGCACAACGTCTGATAACTCATCTTGACGCCGTTTGCAGGCTTCAAGAATAGTTTGCTTGAGTGACTTCTTGCCACCTGCGCCGCCTATTTCCCGACATGAATATGCTGGTCGCCAACGTTTTGGGTTTTTCGTATCTTTTTCAAGCACACAAGTTTCACCACAAAACAAACAATGTTCTTTGAAGATAAATCCTGGTAGTGATGAACGTCTCCTGGTCTTTGGTGGAATGTAAGACGAAGCACTTTCTGGATTCTTCCTTTTGTGCCTTTCAACCTTGAAGTGTATGTGAAGCACATATTCTGTGACATTTAACTGTGCATTCAGGATTTTCACTAAATGTTTCTTCAAGAAGTTCATGATACCTGTCCCAGTAGATTTTGCTATGCTTGATAAAGTTTTGAATTCTGACAGGGCCAGTGTCTTTCAACGGTTCGGTCTTATTCTCACATCCAAATTTGAACACGAAAAAGCACTGTTCTTCATTCATTTTTTACTCGTCATACGGGCAGCACCTGAAAAGACAATAGTGAAGTATTAGTGCCGGTCTATTACAATATGATATTAACATAATACTTAGTTCTAATTGATAGCTTGACCCCTAAAACCTAGGTATAGAGACAAAAATCACCTTCCTAGGGTGAATAGTTACTTTCTTAGACTGGCAGAGACAACATAATGTCCATACAATTGTTTTTAACTTAAAATCAAGTTGCGACGCCATATCGTTAGAATAGATCAATTATTATAATAATGTTCACTGTTAGTCGTCTCAAAGTTGTTAGTATTAGCACTCTAAAACGTTGTGTCTGTGATGAATCAACATTCACCCAGGTGTAGATTTACAAATCAGCTATCAACAAAATTTATATGGTAATGGCCATGGACAGATCAACAGACTGAAGCACTAACCATGTCATTTGTCCATGGATATGTATTTAGTCTTCGCCCAGCTGTGCCATTCTGTTGTATGGCCATCACGTATTCTGGTATTCTTCTGTGGTGTGGCAGGACCGTCTGTGAACATCATTCTGAAACTGAATATTAAATTGTTATGAATTTTCTGGCAAGGCCAATTACTGCCACATGTATCAAAATCAAGACACACATAATGTGACTGTTACAAAGATAAATTCACGATACACATGACTATCTTTGCATGTGAATATCAGAACATCATATGCTCATCTCGCTGCAGGTTTTTGCATCCCATAGTGCCCAACCCCCCCCCCCCCAACCCCCCCCCCTTCCCCCCCCCCCCGTTACACATTTAAAAAAATTGCTCCAAATGACCAAGTCCACATCCAAAAAAAAAAAATTGGCCAGGGGGGTCCTAGCAAAGTGAAAAAACTGTTTTTACCTGAAACAATTGATTTCAACTCGAGGTCTAGTAATAATTTGTCAAGAAGCATGGGATTTCAAGTGGGTGGGGAATATTTGTCTTCCATCCAACATAAATTTGTACACAAATACAATATCTGCTGCTTCGAGCAATGAGTGTCTAGATAATGAAATCAATATCATACCTTGAGACCAGATAGCGCTTCGAAAAATCACCGTTGGAGTCGACTACATCGTTTTTTTCCGGGTATCAGACGAATCAATTTATGATTTCTTGTTGTTGTTGTTGTTGTTGTCTGTTATTTCCTCCGCTGACTTTTCGGCATCCCTGGTATTCTATACCGAAGTACTGCACAAGCCAGTAAAAAATACTTAATTCTACATCATTCATGATACACAGTACGAAATACTTCATATTGTTCTACACCATGTATGATACACATAGCTGATATTTAGATTAGGAGTTACCATATATCAAGCTGCATTAGCTATTTACTGTATGGGATTTGATTTTGCATGAGTTAGTTGGTGTGAATAATGAATATCTTATAATACATACTATGATTGACAAAAGTGATATTAACATTGTTCTATGAATTAGGACATCATCCAAAGTATTTTATTTCACACTATTTAATTTGGGAAATGTCAAATTTACCATGATTTTGACCATACATCACAAATTGGCAACTTTTGTGATCAGTAATCACAAAATTAACATGCTAATTGTGTTTATCATCCTTGAAAACTCATAAAAAGAGTTATCATTTGTTATTTTATGATGCATAGTTCAGAAATTAGCATGTAACATGATTTCTACTTCGGCCATCTTGGATTTGTCAAATATGGCCGCCATGGGATTTTTCAAGCTTGTCTGCCAGTGGTTCATGAAATATCTATACAATATATACGCACTGAAAAAATCAAAAATTTAATACAAAGTGAACGATTTTTCAGTTAACCAACCCTACTATTAGGGAGTTATGGTCATTTATAGGTACTGGCGGCCATCTTGAATTTCTCAAATTGATCAAGGGTGACAACATGTCATCAAGCAGTTTCTGAAAATAGCTACCAAAATCAACAGTAAAAAAAAACTTAATACAGTCCAACCTCTCTACAACAGCCAGCAGCCGGACGGACTAAAAGTGGCTGTTGTAGAGAGGTGGCTGTTGTGGAGAGGGTCACCAACGAACAGCCATCAATGAACAGCCATCAATGAACAGCCATCAACTTCTCAGTTGCTTATACTGATATATGAACATAGAAACAACTAGGATTGTATATGTTTTATAGTATTATATTTTATTAACTATAGAACATATACATTTGTCATTGTTAGTATGTTATTGAAGAAGACAAAATAGTAATCATGGTTATTTTGAGAAATAACAATTTATTAAACATGTTAAATGTTCAAATTGACCAATAACAATTATGCATTCATAATGACAAACTGGGCTCATTCAGTTTTTGACATGTGTAGCTCCTGATCAGAATAACTTGCAGTCTGGATTCGGATCTGCATTTGTGTGACAAAGTTATAATCATGCTAATGTCAATCCAATTTTGTGTAAAAACATGTAGTGAACACACTGAGCAGACTAATTTACAGCTACACTGGTCACAAACCCAATAAGCCCACTTTTCTTGCAGTGTCACATGGTGTCATATTCAGTCAGCAGACCGTGTTGAGTATCCTAATCCTGTTAATAAACACCTTTGATATGATTATGTTGGAGTATTTGAGTAAATGGCTTGTTTAATCCACTTCAAACGGTGACAAACTTGTCGGCAATCCCATTGTCAGATGCCAGACAGGTGATAAATACGAATACACAACTTGGACATGTGTTTACACACAACTTTTATCGACCGATTACCACCGAAGGTATCCGATAGATATGGCACACTCGATTAGATCTGCCGGTAGGCTACATAGGAATATTGATTTTACGCGATTCACGGTAACGTTTGCATACGAAAATGTCCATTAAAAAAAATATGCTGCCCGTTTACAGGCCGTTTTTGTCGTGGTTTATGGCCGTTTGTCAATAATAAATGTTGGCCGCTCAGAGAGGTGGTTCGTGTCGTGTTTTAATTGACGTGGCCGTTTGGCGAGATTAATTATATTGACCGTTCAGAATAAAAACGACCTGTAAAAATATGTTGGCTGGTCAGAGAAGCTTATGACTCTTTGCTATGAAAAAATCAACTGGCCGTTAGCAAAAATATGTTGGCCGTTCGAGAGGTCTTTTGACGATTTCGTTGTGTTTTTTTGTGGCCGTTGGCTGGAGAAGAGAGGTGACCGTTGGACAGAGGTAAAATAAACATAAATTCTAACGGGGGGAGTTTAAACTGGCCGTTGAAGAGAGGTGGCCGTTGCTGGGAGGTGGCCGTTAGGGGAGGTGGGACTGTACACCTAATAAAACGGAAAATGCAAGGTTAAGGGGAAAAATGGCAGTTGACTCCCAGACTATTAGCAAACAGCAAACATATAGGTGGCCGAGTACAGCCGACATGAAAAATACCTACTGTCTGTTCCACGTTTTGCTGCCGACGAACTTTTGACTATTAAACACATTAAATCTAAAAAATATTTTAAAGTAAGTAATTTTCCATCAGTAACAAAAAAGTCACCCTCCCGAAATTTGTTTATTGATTTTATAGCGAAAAAACGATTTTGCTATGGGAATTTAACATGGGGCCGATATTTCGGAAAATATTTCGGAAAATATTTCAATCACGTGCACGCAGTGGTTTGGTTGGTTACTGGAGACTGACGTCAGTTCCCATTAGCCAACCAAATCACTGCGTTTCGCGTGATTCGATATTTTAAAGATGGCGGCTAATATTCATTTATAATCAGAAAGTGAACGAGTTTAATTTTAAAAAGGGAATTTAGGTTATATAGGGAGACGCGTTTTTAGTGCAGTTTACGCTCAAAATCTTTGAGATTTATGTTAATGTATTATCAACTGTAAAATCTATGCCGAAAACCCACCCCAAGCAGCGGTTTCGATAGGCTGCATGCAACACGTTATAGGCGAGTAAAGCATTACGACTTCGCGTGGCTTATTCTTACAATGGTGATGAATGCGAGTTTTGCACCTTTCTAAATCACATAATCTTCATACCCGGGCGCATTTGAATTGTTTTGTACATTGTTTAGAAAGGTGTTTCATGTATATACAAACAATAATTGACCATCGAAGACACGCTAGAATCACCTGTGGATTTGTACAGCGTGTATGTTTCCGTCTTAGACGGCCGAAAACACCCGACACGCTCTACCATATCCATATTGTCCATGTAGCAAACTTCCAAGCGCTACCCTTGAAGGTGGTCTCCCACGAGTGAGATAGTGAGATGGTTTAGAAATTACATGTAAGCGATGTAGGCTTTTGCTATCACGCTGGTAGAGTGACTGTGAACTGTATGTACATAGTGAGCAACGCATGGAAGTAAAGGTGCCTGTCATTAGACATGGACACTGCCTTTCAGCAGTGCTACAAGTTTGTCTTTTTTAAGAAATAAAATGGGCATATTGTTTTCGTCACGAGTGTCTGTTCGTCCGTCCGTCCGTCCGTCCGTACGTACGTACGTCCGTCCGTCCGTCCGTCAGTCCGTCTGTCTGTCCGCGACGTTTCTTGTAAGAAGAAAAACTTGTTAGCAGTAATAAGGTATAGGGACTTGAAACTTGTGTGCCTTCCTTATAATGTGTGTAGATGTGCAAAGTGAATTTCGATTTTTGATTCGACCTCCCTGTCATGGAGTATCTCACCATTTTCGACTTAGCATTTGGGAAAAGTGTGTATATTGCACGCGATCGACAGTGCACTAGTTTTAATGTAATGTAAAGGTACATGCCCACTCAGTAGGCACAAACTATTATTTATAAGAATTAAATAAGTATAATTGTGTCACCATTCCACTAGTTCTAAAAAATTAGGAGTGCCCGCTATACAGATATAATCATTTGGTAATATGTATTTTACTCATAGTGACTCGCGGTGTTATTAAGCTATTTTCATATGCAAATGAGGCATGGTATTTTTAAATTATTTATATATATGATATAAATTGTATAGTAACGCCAATCAGTACGTGGGGTTTTATGGTGAATGAATGTTTATTTTGTCTGTAAATGTCATATCTACATAATATACAAAACTATATATTAAGAACAGTGTGTGCCTACTGAGTGGGCATGTACCTTTAATGTTGAACGTATTGTCCTCCCCATTTACAGGTGTATTCCCATCTGTATTTGCTGAACTGTCATATAGCCCCCAATACACCAACCAGTTAATCAATACAGAATGACATACATGGACAGCAAATATTACTGTCTGTTTCATATACTTCTATGGTTTTCTACAATTATAAATTATTAAAACGCTCAGTAAACAGGACTGACGTCAACAAGAAGAAATTCGCATACCGAATCCGCCGTACACGCGCACACGTTTATACGTGCTGGTACATGAACTTGCCGGTTTGTCTTTGTTGCTTTTCACTTTCATGTATTACCAAAACAATCAAGCTCATCTGTCTATAGATTAATTATTCAATGCCAAACATGCTTCTAGTTTGTTAACATGCAAACTGTTGTAAATGTTGGCGTATACTCCATGTGTACCGGTAGATACGTATATACTGTAACGTCGTTTTGACGTCGTTTGACGTCGCTTTTACGTGACGTCTCATTTTAGCAAACGACCTGAATAGTGGTGTTGTATAAACTATGATATCTTAATGAATATGGCAGATATCATGATCAAATAAAAAGCATTCAATGCCTCATACAAATACTATTGTCACAGTAACAAAATGTTAATTTGACCAAGAATTTCCCGAAGACATGTTTTCTCGCGACGCGGCTCATATGTTCATCGAGTGGTGTCAAATGTCCATATTTCACGAGTGCCATTGGCATGACATATGTTCATCGAGTGGTGTGAAATGTCCATATCACACGAGTGCCGTTGACATGACATATGTTCATCGAGTGGTGAGAAATGTCCATATTTCACCAGTGAAATATATTCCGTTCCATGGAAATTAGCAGTTTTTTAGACTGTATACGGTAATAAATGTGTATTTGCAGCCTATTTGCACTCGGCACTGCAGATGCGCGTTATGAATATAGATAGCGGAAGTAGTCGTATTTTCACAGGAAGTTGTTTATTTCATCGATGAGAACATATGACTTGTATTTACATCGTATAACTATGTATTTCATGGGTAGGTATATAATAAATCGTGATTACCCTTATCTATACCATTACATTAACTTGGACAGCTGTACATGTATATCTATCTGTCTGTGGTCAGTTAGTGTTGTGGTCACTAGTGGTCATTATCGTGATAGCCAGTTGAAAGGATGTTACTCTGGGCCGTTTTTTCCCACGGAAATGATGTGATCAGGTTTGTTAATTTTGCGGAACCTCTCTTTTATAAAAATGTTTTATTAGAATTGCATACATATCTCGGAAGTAGATCATATAGCAGAGCTCCAGATAATCTGCATATTTGCTTAAATACCCAATTAAAATTGCCAAAAACCCAATTGAAATCAGAAGTAATTACATGTAGTAGCAAAAAGCAATGAAAAAGTTGTGGTATCTTTATCATGCTACAGAAAACAATAAACAGACCACAAATATAACATATTTTTTCTTATTTTTCCATGAAAACGCATCTTGGTATTTCATTAGAATTGTCACCAAGGAGACAATTCTAATGAAATACCAAGACATGTTTTCATTTAGAAGCAAACTATTCAATAATTGCGGTCTGCTGATGTGTAAACAGTAGTGTGATTTTATTTTACCCAATTAAAATTTTGAAATTTACCCAATTGCTTCAGAAATGATGGAGTGACAATACTCAATTACTAATTCCTTATCTGGAGCCCGGAATATAAATTATATTTTATGTGAATGCTTGTATTTGTAAATATTATGAAATAGTGGCTGGTAAGCCAAACATGGCGACCTGGTTTCGTTTTATGTAATATCATAAATATGCTTGTTTATAATTTTATTGTAAAAATGACATGTGACACATTAAAGGTAGATGCCCACTAAGTAGGCACAAACTGTTCTTTTTATCAGAGACATCATCGGAGACATTTTGTGGCAAAATAATCATTCATTCACGTATTGATTAGCATTATTACACATTTTATATCAGACATAAATTTCCACACTGATATCAGGGACGATAACCATGTTTCTTTAAAATGTTAACGAACATTACTATTTATGCTCTGTATTTAGTTTTTGATGTGAAATGATCATACTATATAATCTGGCGAAAATATTATTTTTTTTTATTATTTATACTAATTAAATGCGTCACGCATTTAATTAGTTTAAATAATAAAAAAAAAAATATGTGCATCATATGTATTTTCTATTGTTTTATATTTTATATTGTTTCTCAAGAGTTGTAGAATCAGTTCCATTGGAAATGATTTTAAAGTTGAATCATGATTCTAAAGTGCTGTCAAACAATGCTTTTAATGAGAATAACGGAAAATAAAAACAAACGGCAGACGACAAAATTTAAGTCCGAATTGTAAGGGTGAAACCCCATTCCGTTTCATTGTTGCAGGTGCGTGTTGCTGCTGGTACTTGGCTTCGGGCTGTTCACAATCCAAGGCCCGCTACTCAAGTTGACGAAATCTGATATCGGGAAACTGGCCAGAGTTGCGCCGCTTACATCAGAACAACGAGAACTGAAGTCACAGCATGCGGATAAATCTAGGTTTCTCGGTTCAATTTCACGCCGTGTAAACAAACCCGAATCGGATGTCACTATTGCGCATGCGCTGCCGGTGAAGCACGCACGTGAGGAAGTCCGCCATATTGCATTTTTAAAAGTTCATAAAGCGGCAAGTTCTACGATGCAGAATATATTCTTTAGGTTCGGACGAAAGCGCAATTTAACATTCGTGTTCACCAACCACCCGAACTACTTTTCACGAAGTGCCTACTCACACCTACCGTTAATCCCGCCAAAACACGGTTCCGGATATGACATATTGTGTAACCACGGCGTGTTTAACCACGATATATACTCATCCCTTCTGCCAAACGACACTGTATACCTCGCCATAGTCCGGGATCCCCTAACGCTATTTATATCCTCGGTAAATTACTACACGCAGCCGTCGCAGACGTTACCGTACCTCAGGAGGATACCAGGCAACAAACTGAAGAACTTAATCCAAAAAGACCACATATACGACCGCGATAACCTCTCGTACACTCGCAACGCTATGGCGCGTGACTTCGGGTTTACACCCGGACTGGACGAGGTACACATCAAAGAGAAACTCACGGAGTTAGGGGACACGTTTCTCCTGGTGCTTCTGGTCGAATACTTCGAGGAATCGCTGATCTTGATGAAACGTTACATTGGATGGCAACTCCGGGACATTTTATTCATCTCAAACAACGTCTACGGCAAGGGAGCTACCCTAGCAACCTTGTCGCCGAATGACGTATTCAAATTCAAGAAACGTAACTATCTAGATTACGAAGTATACACGTACTTTTACCAGAAATTCTGGAAACAGTTTTCCGCCGAATCCAAAGACATCCACGACGAAGTGCTACATTTTAAGAACATTCTAAAACTAGTCTTCACGTTCTGTAATGGTAATGCAACCGACGAGTCGGTCTCTTCCAAAAATCTCCTAATCATAGACGAATCCGACTGGACGGATATGTTCTCCGTAACGAAGGAAGATTGTAGTTATTTGACAATGAACGAACTGCAGTTTATAACCCGTCTACGCCGCGCGCAAGGGAGCGAACTCCCAAAGCGCCCTGCAAGGATACTCGTCCGCGGACAAGTTCGTCCCAGAGTTATCAGGAAACGAGTCAAACCACCCGCGCCGCAGCCTCTGCAACATGGCGATTGAATGGAGCCGATGGAAAAGAGGGCCATATTCGTTTCCCGTCCTTCAATTATAATGGTGCGTCCTTCATTGAAGGGGGCAGTTAAATAATTGGGCTAAGTCTCATGAAAGGGTTAGTGGAAGAAAGGGGCTAAATCCCGAAGGATTTAGCCCCTTTCTTCCACTGACCCATTCAATTAAGTATTAAGTATTACCTTTAAGTGCTGAGAAATCACTGTTGCTTTTCTTATGTGTCTTATTTTTTTAACAAACTCATATGCTTAATGTACATCTGAGCATCGAATATTTTGGACGAGACACTTGTGCTTCCATATGATATAATTGAGACACGCCCATGTGCCATTTATTACTGACAGGTGCACACCCACTCGATATGCACAAAATGTTCTTTTATTTACATATGGAAATAGCCGGATACCACTGCCTGCGCGTCACTATCAGTAAAATAAATATTACTAAATGATTATATCTGTATAGCAGCGACTCGTAATCTTTAGAACTGGTGGAATAGTGACACAATGATACACTTATTTAATTCCTATAAAGAACATTTTGTGCCTACTGAGTGGGCATGTACCTTTAATCTGCAAATACTGAAACATAGATAATGTTAAAATAGCAAGAGCATGATTACAATGCGGCTAAAATATAAAAGAGCTTAAATCTCATCTGGCCACACCCGGGTATGGAAGGTGTTCAAGCCAATTCCCACCCTTATATATAAGCCGAATCGAATCCGGCCACATAATTTGACACCAATATGAGACATTTTGACAGTTAAATAGTGTTGTACCTGGTATTATATGACATACAGTTGGAATTGTACGACATCGAAACAAGCCGGCAGAGCTCCAGATAAGCTGCGTTTTTGCTTAATAGCCAATTAACAGTGCCAAAACCCCAATTGAAATCAGAAGTAGCGAGTATCAAAAAGCAATACAAAATTTATGGTACCTGTATCATACTGCAGAAAACAATAAACAGACCACAAATATAGCTTTTTTTCATGAAAACACATCTTGGTATGTCATTAGAATTGACTGACAATTCTAATGAAATGCCAAGATATGTTTTCATTTCGAAGCAAACTATTCAATAATTGCTGTCTGTTAATGTGTAAACAGTGTGATTTTATTTTATGTAATTAAAATTTTGAAATACCCAATTGCTTCAGAAATGATAGAGTGACAATACTCAATTACTAATTCCTTATCTGGAGCACTGCAAGACGTTTTGAGATTTTAATACAGATTTCGGTATGTAGGTATTATATGACATACAGTTCATATAATGTGACCTCCAAATGATATTATTGGACAGGTAAATATGGTTGTACCTTAAAAAGTATTAATATGACACACGGTTCATGTAATGTGACCTCCAAATGATATTATTGGACAGGTAAATATGGTTGTACCTTTAAAAGGTATTAATATGACAAACGGTTCATGTAATGTGACCTCCA
The DNA here is from genome assembly GCA_029237695.1 of Conchocele bisecta. Taxonomy (NCBI): domain Eukaryota; kingdom Metazoa; phylum Mollusca; class Bivalvia; order Lucinida; family Thyasiridae; genus Conchocele; species Conchocele bisecta. The sequence continues at coordinate 61,817,379 of CM055280.1, forward strand.
AATGATATTATTGGACAGGCAAATATGGTTGTAACTTTAAAAAGTATTAATATGACATATGGTTCATGTAATGTGACCTCCAAATGATATTAATATGACATGTAAATATGGTTGTACCTTTAAAAGGTATTAATATAACATACAGTTCATATAATGTGACCTCCAAATGATATTAATATGACATACAAATGATATTAATATGACATACAAATGATAATGATATTAATATGACATACAAATAGAGAATACCAGGCTAGTGTCTTTTGATATCAAGTTTATCAGGCAAGGCTAGGAAACGCATTCCTACCGTTTCCGAGCCAAGCCTGTTAAACTTGATATCAAAAGACACTAGTCAGTTATTCTATTTATCAGGTAACGTTTTATGCTCGAAAATGACATTAGATGACGTCGCATTCTATGGACAGAACGCGGACTTGTTTACTTTCGGTAACGTCACGTGACGTCAACCGACCAATGGAACGTCAGTTTTCACTTTGTTGTAACCCGGATGTTGATATCAGGTCAATGCCTGATACAACAATATGTTATCAGTCAGTACGTATTCGGTCAATACAGGGCAGGTTACCTGATAAATGATATTATTGGACATGTAGATGTTGTTGTACCTTTAAAAGGTATTATAAGACATGTTGTTGATATTATGCCAAACAAAAGTACTGGACACTTAATGTTTGTTTGTTTATTAGTGTTTAATGGCCTATCAACAGCTAATGTCATGTAAGGCCGGGCAAACGGGTTCGATCCCATTTTAACCTGCTGCATTGGGGGAAAAATCCCAAAATCAGAACGAAATATTTACATCGAGAACAAATATATTCAGCTCTGAAATTAGAATAACCTGACCTGGTTCCAGGTCCATACCACACCAAAGTCACTTGGCCCTTTCCCCTAAAATAGGATTACGAATACCGTAATACTCACATACGGAGTATAACCAGACATATGTGGGGGCAAAACCAGGTCTCCAGTCGGGATTCCGGTAAGGATGAACCCCGATCGTTAAATTACCCATCGCGTGCTCCCCCTACCACCCACTACTGAACAATTAAATAGTGTTGCATCTTCAGTAGGTATTGTATGATATACAATTGGTACCATATAGCCTCCAAACGTTTGGACATTTAAATATTAGCAGGTATTATAACAAGGTGTATAATCACGTGGTTACAACAACAACAAGTACTGAAACTTCCAGAATCCCTCCGATTCAAAGTATGTATTCTTTTATTTTGTCCTTATTATGCAACGGATTTTGATGGAATATGGCGCATCAAACGCGTCTTGTTAAGCTGCATTTGGTGGTTTCTGTACTTTGGCCCAAACTTCTGTCGTTTTTGCGAAGAATTGATTTCCGTGTCGGCAGACACGGAAATCGATTCTTCGCAAGAACGACATAAGTATGAGCCGAACTCCCGGGACCACCAAATGCAGCTCATGAAGATGTGTTTGCTGCGCCATATTTCATCAAAATCCGTGGATTATTAAGAAACATATCAAGTAATACTTACTTTGGAGTGGACAAGCTTTCAACACTTTCAGCCATCGTTTTTGTTGTTGTTGTTGTTGTTGTAACCACGTGATCATGCACCTTGTATAATATTCTATCTACTAAAGTATACCAATGTTTGGAGCCCATATTATACCAACTGTATGTGATATAATAAGACCTTCAAACACGTTTATTGCCATTTAATCATGTTGTAGGTTTAGTCTGTATGTACGGACGCCCATTAGGGCCACTTCACTTTTTTTTTATCTTTTCTTGAATTTTCGAGATGTTTTCTTGAATTTTCATGATACTTTCTTGAATTTTCGAGATGTTTTCTTGAATTTTCAAGATGTTTTCTTGAATTTTCAAGATCTTTTCTTGAAAATTCAAGAAAACATCTTGAAAATTCAAGAAAACATCTTGAAAATTCAAGAAAACATCTTGAATAAATGGAAATTAAAAAAAAGTGAAGTGGCCCTAATGGGCTTCCGTAGGTATGACCTCCACATGAGATGTTTGAACATTTAATTGATTTATTTCTGGGTGTTGAACGGCCTATCAACAGCTAAGGTAATTTAAAACCGGTCCAACCGGGGACGTGGGGCGGGGGACCCAAAATAAGATCTGAATATTTACATCGGGAAAACTATATATTCAGCCCTGAAATTAGGATAACCTGACCTGGTGCCAGGTCCATGCCACACCAAAGTCGCTTGGTCGCTTCCCCTAAAAGTAATAGGATTAAGAATAGTCGTATTACTCTTACACAGGATATAACCAGATTCAAGTGGCACATGCAAGAATGCCAAAGACGTACCTGAAGATCAAACCAGGCGTGTTGTGTTTGGTTGGGAGCATGCGATGGGTAATTTAACGATAGGGATTCATCTTTAACGGAATCCCGACCGGAGACCTGGTTTGGCCCTCATGCACGTTATTGGCCATCTTGTACGCGAGCGTTGAATCTGGTTATATCCCGTCAACACAGTGCGTATATGCCGTGAAACACGGTGCCGTGAAACATTTTTGATACCCTGTCAATACGACATAATCACCGAGTATGAATATGTGCGGTGAATGGTGTTATATTTTTGCATTGTACATCCATTTGTAGGTGTTGAGTGGATAAATAGAATAGTAGGTTAGTGCCGTGAATGGGGAAAATATCTGGCGCGGCACGGAAACGGGATGTGCTCGGCAGAGCCGAGCACATCCCGTTTCCTGAGCCTTGCCAGATATTTTTACCCATTCACGGCACTAACCTACTGTTCTCTATATACCACTTACAAGAGGAATAGTATTATTCCTATTACTTTTAAGGGAAGGGGTCGAGTAACTTTGGTGTAGTATGGACCTTGCACCAGTAGCCGATTTCATCAAAATTTCAAAGTATACTTTTCTAGCAAAGTATACTTTGAGGGAGTAATCATTTATTTTTCTCCGAAATGCATTATTTCATACAGAACTAACTACTGCATATATTTGATGATTAAAAGTATGCAGAATTATTATACTGAATTTATTACATTATCACAGCCAAAATGGCTGTGATAATGTAATAAATTCAGTATAATAAATTTATTATAAAATTGAAAATTTCTCCCTCAAGGAATACAACCATGGATCATTGCGTTTACTGGTATTTACAAACATTTGGTATGTTTAAAGTGCGTGGAGTCCGAAGCAAACTTTAAACACACTAAATGTATTGTACACCCCAGTAAGCCCATGGTTTTATTACTTATATTTAAACTGCAATTTCTGATACATGTACTTTAAAAAATGTAAATAACCAAATATGGCGTTAAAATTAAGAAAAATCTTGTTTTACGTCATTTTGTTGCAATTCCTGTAACAGCAACGTTGCTGGTCAATAGCGTGTAGTTATTGACAACCTCGTGGACATTAATGACGTCAAACGAACATTAACCAATCAACAACATCGCGCGACGGCACGTGGGTCTAATGTATTGTATTGGGATGTAGACGTAATACGTCGTATGGGCGTTTGCATTATGAATTTATAAAAGCTGTAAATATTCTCATTTCAAAATTGGAATGAGATTTATCGTGATAATTACTACTGTCTGTTTCACGAAAGCTGCCCAAATTTTACGGTCATATAAACAATTAAAAAACAATATTTTTTTCGAAAATATTAAATTAAAGGAAAATTTAAGAATGAGCCTTCTTTTCATTTCGTGAAATTTGGTCAAATATTGTTTTTATTACGAAAAATTGATTTATCTATGGGAATTTAACAAGGGGGGGAAAAGAGGTAGAGGAGTTGTTGTGGGAGGAGTCAAAAAACGAAAGTTAAGTTTTAAAAATCGGTCAAGTATTTCTGAAATTATAAAAATAATTCCCCATGTTAAATCCCCATACTGTAGACATCGTAGTATTCTAAAAGATTTCCCCATGGGGGGAAAAAGTGGTAAGGAAGTGTGGGAGGAGTCAAAAAACGAAAAAGTTTGGAAATTGACTCCGAAACCTGACTAGATAGCTTGGATATGATCTAACTAAGAAAACAAGTTAAATTTTTTTTTAAAAATCGGTCCAGTATTTCTAAAATTCAAAAAAATTTCCCCATGTTAAATCCCCATAGACATCTTCACTCCGTGAAGATGTCTATGGGGATTTAACATGGGGAAATTGTTTTTTCTCAATAAAATCAATATTTGACCAAATTCCACAAAATAAAAAGAAGGCTCATTCTTAAATTTTCCTTTAATTTAATAGTATCAAAAAAATATTGTTTTTTAATTGTTTATATGGCCGCAAAATTTGGGCAGCTTTCGTGAAACAGACTATAATTAACTGTCTGTGGTATTGCTTGTTTCTTCACTTGTTAAAGGCACATACCTACTCAGAAGGCACAAAAGGTTCTTTATAGCAATTAAAGTTACGTGTATAATTGTGTCACTATTCCACCAGTTCTAAAGATTACGAGTGCCCGCTATACAGATATAATCATTTAGTAATATTTATTTTACTGATAGTGACTCGCGGTGCTATCAGATATTTTCATATGCAAATGAGGCATGATATTTTTTAGTTATTTATACTAATTATATTTCCAACAGATTAAAAAGTATGATCATTGCACATATAAAAAATAAATACAGAGAATAAAGAGTAATGTCAGTTAACATTTTAAGGAAACACGGTTATCGCCCCTGATATCAGTGGAAATTTATGTCTGATATAAAATGTATAAAAAAATGCCAATCAAAATGTGGTGGGACAATGGTAAATAAATGTTTATTTTGCCAGAAAATGTCTGTGATATAAAGAACATTGTGTGCCTACTGAGTGGGCATGTACCTTTAAGTTCACCTGTAGCTTTTGTTGTTGTTGTTCGAAAGAAATACTGGCTTTATATTTTTTCTCGATGTAAATATTCTGTTCGGATTTTGGGATTTTCCCCCCAATGCAGCAGGTGAAAACGGGATCGAACCAGTTTGCCAGGCCTTACATGACCCTAGCTGTTGATAGGCCGTTAAACACCAATAAACAAACAAACATTCAACCAATGAACGTCATCGAAAACAGGTTTAGAAAATAAAATGAAGATTGACACTGATCAGAGACTCAGAGACTACATAGAGGATAGTCATATGTTTGCAACGAATATGACATACAATGTATATGTTCATCGAGTGGTGTGGAATGTCCATATTTCACGAGTGCCGTGTGGAATGTCCATATTTCACGAGTGCCGTTAGGCACTCGTGAAATATGGACATTTCACACCACTCGATGAACATATATGTCATATTCGTTGCAAAAATATGAATATTCTATTTATTATATACCGCTCCATGGAAATTAGCATTTTTTTAAACTGTATACGGTAATGAATATGTATTTGTAGCCTATTTGCAGTCCGGCACTGCAGGTGCGCGTTATGAATATAGATAGCGGAAGTAGTCATATTTTCACCGGAAGATGTTTATTTCATATGACTTTTATTTACATCGTATAACTATGTATTTCATGGGTAGGTATAATCCATGTTTTAAGTGGTGGATCAGCTTGCTGTGATTCCTCACGATTTGCCTTGCCATATGTAGTATACATGGTTTATATTATCCAAGTTACTGCCAAATAAAACGGTTATCCATTGCATTATTGTTGTTGACTTTCCTAAATACAGTACTTAAGGTGCATGATCACGTGGTTACAACAACTTGAACAACAACGTCGCCCACTCCAAAGTAAGTATTCTTTGATATTTTCCTTATTATGCAACGGATTTTGATGAAATATGGCGCAGCAAACGCGTCTTCATGAGCTGCATTTGGTGGTCTAGTGAGTTTGGCACAAACTTATGTCGTTTTTGCGAAGAATCGATTTCGGTGTCGGAGACACGGAAATCGATTCTTCGCAAAAACGACAGAAGTTTGGGCGAAAATACGGAGACCACCAAATGCAGCTTAACAAGACACGTTTGATGCGCCATATTTCATCAACATCTGTTGCGTAATAAGGACACTATAAAAGAATACGTACTTTGAATCGGTACTTGTTGTTGTTAGTACCACGTGATCATACACCTTGGTACCGTTCCTGGGATAGAACTCGAAGGCGACACACAATTTTTACACTGTTACTGACGTTTACTCGGCTCGAAATTTTACAAAACTTACCAATTTTCTGATAAATTTATCAGAAAATTGGTAAAGTTTTGTAAAATTTCACCAATTTTCTGATAAATTTATCAGAAAATTGGTAAAGTTTTGTAAAATTTCACTACATGTACCTACTATGTAGATCATGAAAAGATAGCTTGTGAATCTGGATGTACACTGTTTGCAAACATAGATATTTGAAAGTGTTAACCCTAGTTATAAGCCTGCTCATCTTTTGACACCGATGTCAACCATGAGGATATCTACTTTCAGTTCCGTTGGCTATTAAACACATTATATCGCAGAAATATTTAAATGTAAGTACTTTTTCATCACTTCCAAAAAAGTCACCCTCCCAAATTGTTTTTATTTGACGCAATTCCATCAAATATTGATTTTATTGCCAAAATAAATTCCTAATGGAAATTCAACATGGGGCAAAAAGGAGGTGAAAAGTAACGGTGAGTAAAAAACGAACACAATTGGAAATTGACTTCGAAACCTGGCGAGATAGCTTGGAAATGATGTAACTAAAAAAGAAGACAAGTTAGATTTTGAAAATCGGTCCACAAAATCAAAAATTATTTTTACAAAAAATTATGTTAGCCCCCACGTTAGATTCCCATAGCAAAATCCGGTTTTTCGCAATAAAATCAATATTTGATGGAATTTCATCAAATAACTTTTTTGGGAGAGGTTGATTTTTTGTTATGGATGAAGAACAACTTGCATTTAAATATTTTTTAGGTTTAAGTTGTTTAATGGCCAAAAGTTCGTCGGCAGAAAAACTTGGAATAGACGGTGGGTTTATAGTGCTGAAAGAGATAACAATGCCAGCGGTTGTCAACTGCAAATATCTCCATTGTCTCATTAGAATCTACACTGTGGATATTGTGTGTCGCACATCCAATACCATGATTACAAGTACAGTAAAACCTCTCTAAACCGGACACCAAGACAGCATGCTTTTGTTCAAATTTGGTAGCTTTAACGGTACTGTACTTATATTGGTAATGCCTGTTCGTGATCGCAATGCATACACCTATATTACAGCACTCGTATACCAGAATTACAGTGGAACCTCTCTAAACCGGACACCCTGGGGCCCTCCCAGGGTGTCCGGTTTGGAGAGGTTCCACTGTATACAACAGTCTAAGTAATTTTTACATCGAAAAATATATATATGCAGCCCTGAAATTCGAATAAACTGACCTGTTGTGCCAGGTCCATTTACCAAACCAAAGTCAATTGGTGCCTTCCCGTAAAAGTAAAAGTATTAAGAATAATCGTAATACTCACATAAGGAGTGTAACCAGATTAAACCCTCACATACAAGAATGCCAAAGGCATACATGAGGGTCAACCAGGTCTTCGGTCTGGATTCTGGTAAGAACGAATCGCGATCGCGACCCATCACATGCTCCCACCTGCCACCCCCACCATTGATGTGAGAATTCGCGGGATTTGTCAGTTGGGTGTCACATTAGGTATACGTCAAACTTCGCAAATCCTAATGCTGATGCTGCACCAGGTTTTAAGATAATTTACGCCTGATTTTTCAAATTCAGGAACCTATTTGCAACACTGGTCAATATCACTCGCATAAGAATAAGCAATATTATAAATATTATACAGTCCAACCTCTCTACAACAGCCAGCAGCCGGACGGACTAAAAGTGGCTGTTGTAGAGAGGTGGCTGTTGTGGAGAGGGTCACCAACGAACAGCCATCAATGAACAGCCATCAATGAACAGCCATCAACTTCTCAGTTGCTTATACTGATATATGAACATAGAAACAACTAGGATTGTATATGTTTTATAGTATTATATTTTATTAACTATAGAACATATACATTTGTCATTGTTAGTATGTTATTGAAGAAGACAAAATAGTAATCATGGTTATTTTGAGAAATAACAATTTATTAAACATGTTAAATGTTCAAATTGACCAATAACAATTATGCATTCATAATGACAAACTGGGCTCATTCAGTTTTTGACATGTGTAGCTCCTGATCAGAATAACTTGCAGTCTGGATTCGGATCTGCATTTGTGTGACAAAGTTATAATCATGCTAATGTCAATCCAATTTTGTGTAAAAACATGTAGTGAACACACTGAGCAGACTAATTTACAGCTACACTGGTCACAAACCCAATAAGCCCACTTTTCTTGCAGTGTCACATGGTGTCATATTCAGTCAGCAGACCGTGTTGAGTATCCTAATCCTGTTAATAAACACCTTTGATATGATTATGTTGGAGTATTTGAGTAAATGGCTTGTTTAATCCACTTCAAACGGTGACAAACTTGTCGGCAATCCCATTGTCAGATGCCAGACAGGTGATAAATACGAATACACAACTTGGACATGTGTTTACACACAACTTTTATCGACCGATTACCACCGAAGGTATCCGATAGATATGGCACACTCGATTAGATCTGCCGGTAGGCTACATAGGAATATTGATTTTACGCGATTCACGGTAACGTTTGCATACGAAAATGTCCATTAAAAAAAATATGCTGCCCGTTTACAGGCCGTTTTTGTCGTGGTTTATGGCCGTTTGTCAATAATAAATATGTTGGCCGCTCAGAGAGGTGGTTCGTGTCGTGTTTTAATTGACGTGGCCGTTTGGCGAGATTAATTATATTGACCGTTCAGAATAAAAACGACCTGTAAAAATATGTTGGCTGGTCAGAGAAGCTTACGACTCTTTGCTATGAAAAAATCAACTGGCCGTTAGCAAAAATATGTTGGCCGTTCGAGAGGTCTTTTGACGATTTCGTTGTGTTTTTTTGTGGCCGTTGGCTGGAGAAGAGAGGTGACCGTTGGACAGAGGTAAAATAACATTAAATTCTAACGGGGGGAGTTTAAACTGGCCGTTGAAGAGAGGTGGCCGTTGCTGGGAGGTGGCCGTTAGGGGAGGTGGGACTGTATCAGTACAGCACTGACGTTTGCAACAACTAGTTTGAGTGGCTGGACACAGGTTGTAAACATATTAACTACACTAGAACACTTACATATGTATTTTTCATTTCAAAGTGTGCGATATATCGCACACTTTGAAATGAAAAATACATATGTAAATGTATTGCTCATAATGATTAACATAAAACATATTGGAGACAAAAATACAACATGAAAATGTACATTGTTGTCATTTTAATGTGCATGATGTGATTACTATAAAAACCTATTGGAAATATATATATAATATAACATGAAAATATATATGTTTCATGGTAAGATGCATGATATGATCAACATGAACATGTTGGAGATATACATGTACAATAGATATATACAATGAAGGTAACTGCCTATAAATATGGATATTACAGATACATGTATCATAACGCCGCCTAACTAACAATTGCATCGTTATCACTAAGTTAATCCCCTCGCTGGTAGCCTTGATAATAAAAATAAAAAACATAGTTTTTGTCTTACAAACAAGGTGGACATGATTTGTCATTGACCTTGAAATGTCTCGCCTTGTTCCGCCTTGACCTTGACCCTGGGGCCTTGGCCTTGGGGCCCAGAGAATAGTCATATATAATTCATCTACATATCATAGTAAAGGTATGTATAAAGTTTGATGACTGTAGCTGATAAGGTGTTGAAGTAATGACCGTAACACGAAAACTTAACATTGAATGACGACGCCGCCGATGACGCCGCCGACGACTGCGGAAAAGCAAAACCTGTGTCTCGCTTTCCGCTTTCGCGAGACAAGAAAGCACCATCCTTAGACACACATTGTGGACAAATATTATCACAATCAGTCAAGTGGTTCAGACGTTATTGAAAAATGACGCACGCAAGCACGCACGCGCACACATTGACGATCGGCGAGAAGATAATAATCAGTGATTCCAGCAAAGTGTCAAGATATTTGACACGCCTTGTGATTTTATAACTATTAGAAAATGTGCGATTTTTCATGAAATACATTTACATAAACTGCGATATTTTATGTAAATGACGTCGAAAGATGACAACATGTTCATAGCAAATGCGGAATTCCGCATTAGAATTTCCATATTTTTGACGTCTAACGTTGACACAACTATCGTAGTAAATGCGGAATTCCGCATTTGCTATGATAATTGTGTCAACTTTAGACGTCAAAAATATGGAAACTATGATCGTAAATTTTGTAAATATTTTTCATGAAATATCGCATATGTTCATTGGTACACAATTACAAGGCGAGTCTCATATGAAGCACATGTTCATCTTTTTTATAATCGAGGGGGGGGGGGGTGGTGTGATCAACACATTGTGAGTAAAAGAAATTAGTAACAAATGCAACACAGAAGTGGAAAACCATTCACCCGCTCCATAAAAAAAGTATAAATTTTGGGCAGTGTCAACAAAATCCAGCACTTTTTATTTAGTTTATCTCCAGTGCTGAGTGGAAGCAGCTTGTGTAAAAGTAGATTCTCCATCGTAAAAATAAAACAAGAAATTGACGCTCGTCAACAAGCGCACGTGTATGATATCCCGCTCCCCATCTACAGGCAGCCACTACAAACATAAAGCTCAGACAATCAAATTGAAATCAAGCAGCATGGTTGTCTGAGCCTGAGCTGTACCACAGCTCAGACAATCAAATTGAAATCAAGCGGCTTGGATTGTATGAGCCTGAGCTATACTAAAGCTCAGACAATCAAATTGAAATCAAGCGGCTTGATTGAGAATCGGCATTGCGAATATAAATTAGAAACGATATTAATCTAGGCCAGATTAACGCACCTGGTTGTGTATGGATTACACCCGTTTACTATATTTTCCTCGCAAATTAATTTCTGTGGTTTGATAGTCAACAGTTCAGCCTTGGAATGGCCCTCAGGAATTGGGTAGTCAAAGACGATTGGTGGGTGGTCAACTTTATAACGTAGAGTGCAGGTAGAGGCGTTGATGAACTGTGTCTGCCCGTCTGTCGTTGTACCGTAAGCTGAAAGGCAACGGTAAAACAGTGATACAAATATTCGATTATTTTGACAGATACGGTCAATGAAACATTCTCCACATTTGTAATGTAGCGTGCATGTCTGTCTGTCGTTATACTGTACGCTGAAAGGCAATGGTAAAACGACTGTCTGTTCCACGTTTTTCTGCCGACAAACTTTTGACCATTAAACGTGGGTGGTTGGTCGGGCGAACCCGACGACGTAAATTAATGGTAGGTGTTCCTCCTTATAGAAATCATGATTTGCCTGGTTTGGCCCTGAGGTACGTTTTTATCTTTGGCTCTCCTTTTACCTGGGAGTTAAATTGGGTTATTGCCCATTATAATAGTAGTAAGATTATTACTGATCCTACTGCTTTTGGGAGGGTGCCAAGTGATTCTGGTGTGGCAAGGACCTGGCATCAGATCAGGATTATTCTGATTTCAGGGCTGAATATATAGTTTTTTTATTGTAAATATTCAGTTCTGATTTTGGGATTTTCCCCCCATTTGTACAGGTAATATATGGGATTTAGTACTAAACCCATTGACCCGGCCTTAAGTGACCGTAGCTGTTGATAGGCCGTTAAACCCCAACAAACAATCAAATTGACCATTAAACACGTTAAATAAAAAAATTGTACTTTTACATCAATAACAAAAAAGTCACTCCGCCAAAAAAAAATTTGATGAAATACCCTAAAATATTGATTTTATTGCAATTTTTCTATGGGAATTTAACATGGGGGCTAACAATAGATTTTGTTTCAGATTTTTTTCTTTTATTTGTGGACCGATTTTCAAAATTTAACTTGTTTTCTTAGTCACATCATTTCCAAGCCAGGTTTCGGAGTCAATGTTTCGCCTCTTTTTCCTTCCATGTTAAATTCCCAAAGGAAAATGTATTTTTTTGCTATTAAATCAATATTTGATGGAATTTCATCAAACAAACAAATTCGGGGAGGGTGACTTTTCTGTTATTGGTAAAAAGGTACTTACATTTAAATATTTGTTAGATTTAATGTATTTAATGGCCAAAAGTTTGTCGGCAGGAAAACGTGGAACAGAGATGGCTGCGGCATTTACCTTTAAAGCAATGGGTCTCACATATGCACAGACAGAATGTGATAAAACAGACGAGTAATAATGAGGGAACTGTTTGAACCCCAAGGCCGCAGGCCGCGGGTTCAAACAATTCCCTCGGACCACAGCAAACGTTTGCACACGGCTGGACATGATCAAAGGTTATTGCTACATTTCCAACAAAAAACTGATGTAATTTGAGCATTATATTCAGTATTTTCAGTACTTTTGTAAATCGTCCCATTCACGTAGATAATTTTCTGTATTCATATTCCGGGGCCGCGTCATGAACGTCATGAACGTCATTAAGTAGTGACGTCATGAAGGCACTTCTGCGTAGTGACGTCATGAAGGCACTTGGTCTACGCGCGGCCCCGGAATGAGCATTGCCTAAAGCCATATGCAAACAGCACGCGCTATATATGTGCAAACAACGGAAACCATGTAACAATACAGTAAAACCTCTCAGTGACACCCTGGCAAATGAGATCACAGGTGTTTTCTTGGCGTCCGGTTAGAGGGGTTTCACTGTATTCATATATAATTGTTACGGTGATGGCAGTTGACCTACTTCAGCGACTGAATGTCGAACTGTGTAGACCCTGATCAGTGATGCAGGGTGATCTAGTGGTATACAGGTCGCACTCGACCTAAGGTAGCCACTGTTTGACAGAGCTCCAGATAAGCTGCGTATTTGCGTACCTTTATCATGCTGCAGAAAACAACAAAAAAACACACATTATAGCATATTTTTCTTATTTTCCATGTTAACACATCTTGGTATTTCATTAGAACTATTCTAATGAAATGCCAAGACATGTTTTAATTTCGAAGCAAACTATTCAATGATTGCGGTCGGCTGATGTGTAAACAGTAGTGTGATTTTATTTTACCCAATTCAAATTTTGAAATACCCAATTGCTTCAGAAATGATGGATTGACAATACTCAATTACTAATTCCTTATCTGGAGCCCTGGTTTGAAACTTTCCAGCACCACATTCATTATACACATGAACTAGAAAATGTGGTCTGTTGATGTACTTAGGGTCCCTACAGGTGATTGAAAATAAACTACTGTCTGTTTCACGAAAGCTGCCAAAATTTTACGGCTATATAGACAATTCAAAACAATATTTTTTTCGATAATATTAAATTAAAGGAAAATTTAAGAATGAGCCTTCTTTTTATTTCGTGAAATTTGGTCAAATATTGATTTCATTACGAAAAATTGATTTGTCTATGGGAATTTAACATGGGGAAAAAAGAGGTAAGGGAGTGTGGGAGGAGTCAAAAAACGAAAACATTTGGAAATTGACTCCGAAACCTGACTAGATAGCTTGGATATGATCTAACTAAGAAAACAAAAGTTAGATTTTAAAAATCGGTCCAGTATTTCTGAAATTCAAAAATATTTCCCCATGTTAAATCCCCATAGACATCTTCACCGTGAAGATGTCTATGGGGATTTAACATGGGGAAATTGTTTTTGCGCAATAAAATCAATATTTGACCAAATTTCACGAAATAAAAAGAAGGCTCATTCTTAAATTTTCCTTTAATTTAATATTATCGAAAATAATATTGTTTTTGAATTGTCTATATAGCCGTAAAATTTGGGCAGCTTTCGTGAAACAGACTATAGACGGACGGACGTACGCTCAGTAACGAGGGTAATTGTATTAATGTGGAAGGATGTATCGTTTATAGTAAGTTTTGTTCGTTTGTTTATTAGTGTTTAACAGCCTATCAACAGCTAAGGTCATGTAAGGCCGGGCAAACGGGTTCGATCCCATTTTAACCTGGTGCATTGGGGGGACAATCCCAAAATCAGAACGGAATATTTACATGAAAGAACAAATATATCCAGCCCTGAAATTAGAATAACCTGACCTGGTGCCAGGTCCATACCACACCAAAGTCACTTGGCCCATTCCCCTAAAATAGGATTACGAATATCGTAATACTCACATAAGGGGTATAACCAGATTCAACTGTCACATACAAAATGCCAAAGACGTATGTGAGGGCCAAACCAGGTCTCCAGTCGGGATTCCGGTAAGGATGAACCCTGATCGTTAAATTACCCATCGCATGCTCCCACCTGCCACCCACCTCGTTAGCAAGTAATGCATGTGTGTAATATGAAGATATTAGCTGAAGGCAAACAGAAATTATAGGTGATTTGACAACTCTTTTACAAAAACTTTCAAATAAATAAACAGACAGACGGACTGACGTACGATAAGTAGCAGAGGTAATTGTATTAATGTGGAAGGATGTATCGTTATTAAGTATTAAAGGCATGTGTGCAATATGAAGATATTAGCTGAAGGCAAACAGAAATTATAGATGATTTGAGAAACTTTTCCAAAAACTTTCAAAAATAAACGGACGGACAGACAGGGCTAAACATTTACCGTCTGTTTCACAAAAGCTGCCCAAATTTTACGGCCATATAAACAATTCAAAAACAATATTTTTTTTGATAATATTAAATGAAAGGAAAATTTAAGAATGAGCCTGCTTTTTATTTCGTGATGTTTGGTCAAATATTGATTTTATTGCGAAAAACAATTTCCCCATGTTAAATCCCCATAGACATCTTCACTCTGTGAAGATGTCTATGGGGATTTATTAATATATGGGGATTTATTAATATGGGGAAATTATTTAGAATTTCAGAAATACTGGACCGATTGTTAGATCATTTACAAGCTATCTAGCCAGGTTTCAATTTTTTTCGTTTTTTGACTCCTCCCACAACGCCTCTACCTCTTTTTCCCCCCTGTTAAATTCCCATAGAGAAATCAAATTTTCGTAATAAAATCAATATTTAACCAAATTTCACGAAATAAAAAAAGGCTGATTCTTAAATTTTGATAAAATTTAACATTATCCAAAAAAATATTGTTTTTGCATTGTCTATATAGCCGTAAAATTTGGGCAGGTTTCGTGAAACAGACAGTAGGGCACCACCGCCCTAATTATCATACAGCTAGATACCTTCGTGTATGTGGCCAAATATGTGATACTTTGGTTTCACCCGTTGTTGTATCACAGCCAGTAACTCCACACATCCCGCCCGCTGGCCATCAAAACACTTGTCGCCATGACCTAGAAAACAGCATAATGTTGGTTCAGTACAACATACGAGATGGCCACGGCCCGCATGTCGAGCCCGCCGAGGCATTTGATAGTCTCAGAGTGTATTTATTTGAAGTTTTAATTAAGGGTTATGGAGATATAAGGTATGTAAAAGCTTTAACGCAAATTTTGACCTTGATCTTGGGCATGTGGGCCGCATGGGTGGGCTATAGAATGAAAATATGGATGATAATGAAGAATTATTTGAAGTTTGAAGTAAATCGGAGTACGTGTTGTGGAGATATAAGGTATGTAAAAACTTTTAACACAAATTTCAAAGTCATTTGACCTTGATCTTGGGCATGTGGACCACACGGACAGGCTATGGAATGACAATATGGATGATGAAAAGGAAGTATTGGAAGTTGGAAGTAAATTGGAGTAACTATTGTGGAGATACAAGGTATGTAACAAGAGCTGTAGGAGAACAGCATAGCTCGACTATGAGGGTTGTCGATGTACACATAGCTTGACAAACAAGGTGGCTGCGGCCTACATAAAAACCTTAACCAAGGTTGACTAAAAAACTTAACCAAGGGAAATTAAGTAAGTAATTCAAGGTTAAATGTAGGTCAATGACAGATATAGGTCAGGGGTTATTGATGTACATCACTAGGAGATGAAGTTGTCCAAGTATGGTTGATGTAGGCCCAGAAGTATTCCATATACAAGCTAGACTATAAAGATTAACCAAGTAATTCAAGGTTAAATGTAGGTGAAGGTAAAATATAGGTCAGGGGTTATTGATGTACATCCCTATGAGAAAAAGTTATCCAAGTATGGTGTCTGTATGCACAACAGTATTCCATGTAGAAAGCTTGACTAAAAACCTTAACCAAGGTTGACAAAAAACCTTAACCAAGGGGAATTAACTAAGTAATTCAAGGTTAAATGTAGGTCAAGGTCAAATATAGGTCAGGGGTTGTTGATGTGCATCACTAGGAGATAAAGTTGTCCAAGTATGGTTGGTGTAGGGCCAGGAGTATTCCATCTACAAGCTTGACTAAAAACCTTAACCAAAGAGAATTAACATAGTAAATCAAGAGGAAATGTAGGTCAAGGTCAAATATAGATCAGGGGTTATTGATGTACATCCATATGAGAAAAGGTTGTCCAAGTATGGTGTCTGTATGCACAATAGTATTCCATGTACAAGCTTGACTAAAAACCTTAAGCAAGGTTGACTAAAAACCTTAACCAAGGGGAATTAACTAAGTAATTCAAGAGGAAATGTAGGTCAAGGTCAAATATAGATCAGGGGTTATTGATGTACATCACTAGGAGACGAAATTGTCCAAGTATGGTGGGTGGGTGGGTGTAGGGCCAGGAGTATTCCATCTACAAGCTTGACTAAAAACCTTAACCAAAGAGAATTAACTAAGTAATTCAAGAGGAAATGTAGATCAAGGTCAAATATAGATCAGGGGTTATTGATGTACATCCATAGGAGATGAAGTTGTCCAAGTATGGTGGGTGTAGGGCCAGGAGTATTCCATATACAAGCTTGACTAAAAACCTTAACCAAGGGGAATTAACTAAGTAATTCAAGAGGAAATGTAGGTCAAGGTCAAATATAGATCAGGGTTATTGATGTACATCACTAGGAGATGAAGTTGTGCAAGTATGGTGGGTGTAGGGCCAGTAGTATTCCATATACAAGCTTGACTAAAAACCTTAACCAAGGGTGACGCCGATGCCGGGGTGACAACATAAGCTCTACTTATTCTTCGAATAGTCGAGCTAAAAACTGTAACACAAATTTCAAAGTCATTTGACCTTGACCTTGACCCATGGACCACATGGGCAGGCTATGGAATGACAATATGGATGATGAAAAGGAAGTATTGGAAGTTGGAATTAAATTGGATTAACTATTGTGGAGATATAAGGTATGTAAAAACTTTAACGCAGATTATATAATAACGCAAACTTCTAAGTCATTTGGCCTTGACCTTGCGGCACAGGGGTCGCATGAGTGGGACACAGAATGAATATATGGATGATGACCAATAAGCATACAAAGTTTCAAGCAAATCAGACTTACGGTTACAGAGATAGTAGGTATCTGAAAACTTTAATGCAAATTTTGACAAAAATTTAATGCATTTGACCTTGACCTTGGGGCACAGGAGCCGCATGAGTGGGATACAACAGGATTATATGGATGATGACTAATAAGCATATGAAGTTTCAAGTCAATGTGACTTAGGACTGCAGATATATATATATATAAGGTATTTAAAAACTTTAACGCAGATTTCGGACGGACTGACGCACGGACTTTCGGACGGACGGACTGACGCACGGACATCTACCTGGGCGTCATTGTGAGCACTCTGTCTCGGTTTACACAAGCGGGTCGACAAAAAACTATGTAAGTCATGGATACCTCCAGCGCCGCCTGTACCGACAAGCAAAAACTTTAATGCTCGATTTCTAAATGGTTAAGTTTTCGTGCTACGGTCTGTATTAAGCCAAAGGTATAATTACAAAGCCGAATTATGTTGGGGTGCGGAGATCAACAAGCATGTAAACTTCCAGTAATGTTTTACATGGTCACAGGGAGGCTTACATCCATGTGACCATTTAAATATATTACAAGAAACAAGAACTGAGTGAGGGTTTCCCAAAACAAATTGTATGCAAATATATTGCCATCACAGCGCTCCAGATAAGGAATTAGTAATTGAGTATTGTCACTCCATCATTTTTGTAGCAATTGAGTATTTCAAAATTTTAATTTGGTAAAATAAAATCACACTACTGTTTACACATCAACAGACAGCAATTATTGAATAGTTTGCTTCTAAATGAAAACATGTCTTGGCATTTCATTAGAATTGTCTCGAAGGAGACAATTCTAATGAAATACCAAGTTGTGTTTTCATGGAAAATAAAAAAATATGCTATATTTGTGGTCTGTTTATTGTTTTCTGCAGCATGATAAAGGTACCACAACATCTTTATTGCTTTTTGATAATCGCTACTTCTGATTTCAATTGGGTTTTTGGCAATTTTAATTGGGTATTTAAATAAATACGCAGCTTATCTGGATCTCTGTATCAATAGCGATAAATCATTACAACCAAACAAGCCGTAAACATTGTAACACTCTTTGTTGTGGGACAACCGGATATTTATATGTGTTTCCTATAATACAAGGTGTCTTGTTTTTTTAGATTTGTTTAAAGTGGATTTCCATTAATATCTTTCTAACGGAAGGACATATTTTCATGAAATATACTGCAGCAAATGCGGAACACGTTGCCCTTTATAGACGGCTTTAATTTTCTGTCATTTTAAAGAAGAATCGGTAAATGTAAATAAAAACTAGAGCATGTGAATGTAACAAATAAACGGTACTCGATTCTTTGTGAAAGTTATAAGTTACAGTAATAATTTTCAGAGCACCCATAAAACGCATATGCCAGGGAGTATTTGGTGCGCTACATATCATCAAAATCCGTTCGTTTGATAGGAAGATTTTAAAGAAAATCTACTGTAAAAATGACGTCACAGATTACGTCACGTCGGAAAATCTGGTTCAGAAACCATGTGATCCCACACCGTGGAATAAAGTGTGTATAAATATTTAGATGATACTTAATAAACCACAAACGCTAGGTGTATGATTATGTGGTACTACAGGGATTCCGCTGGGGAAAATAAAAAAATCGCCACTTCAAAAATTGACGATAAAAAATTACAATTTTCGAAAAAAAAAAAAAATAATAAAAAATAAATTCTCCAAAATTGAAATTTTTTATCGCCAATTGTTTATTTTTTATCGCCAATTGCGAAAGTGGCGATCACCAGCGGAATCCCTGGTACTAACAACAAGTACTGAAACTTCCAGAATCCATCCGATTCAAAGTACGTATTCTTTTATATTGTCCTTATTACGTAACGGATGTTGATGAAATATGGCGCATCAAACGCATCTTGTTAAGCTGCATTTTGGTGGTCTCTGTATTTTGGCCTAAACTTGTCGTTTTTGCGAAGAATCGATTTCCGTGTCTTCGCAAAAACAACATAAGTCTGTGCCGAACTCCTCACGAAGACGCGTTTGCTGCGCCATATTTCATCAAAATCTGTTTCATATTAAGGAAAGTATAAAATAATACTTACTTTGGAGTGGGCAAGATTTCAACACTTTCAGCCACTGTTGTTGTTGTTATAACCACGTGATCATGCACCTTGAAACTCATGGTTCCAATGTTTCGACCGAGGGCCTTTATCAAGGAATTAGTTACTACAATCATCTACATGTAAGTGGCATCCATTTCAGAGTTTCATAATTGGGTATTTAAATAAATGACACTTAGCTAATAATTCTTTGATAAAACTCATTCCTTGATAAAAGCCTTGGGCCGAAACTTTTGAACGGTGAGTGGGTTTGTGGTTTATTAAGTATTGTTCAATATATCGATGGTCTAGTAACATAAGGTCATAAGTGCTATGCTTTAGCATAGCAGTTACGACCTTATGTTACTAGACCATCGATATATCTTGGCGAAAATCTTGTGCATATATAGGGTTATTACGTACCTATAGGTGGCCCATGTGTCATCAGGATATCTGTATTGTCCGGGATGAGCTCCCACTTCTCCAGGCATTTCTCACCCCGGGGCAAGTTAAACCCCCACGCACAGAATTCGGGCTGCCTGTAAAAGAAATAGCATGATGGTGGTGCAGGGCTCCAGATAAGGAATTAGTAATTGAGTAGTTTCACTCCATCATTTATGAAATTGGGTAAAATAAAATCTCACTACTGTTTACACATCAACAGACAGCAATTATTCACTGAGTTTGCTTTGAAATTAAAACATATATTGGCATTTCATTGAAATACCAAGATGTGTTTTCATAGAAAATAAGAAAAATATGATATAATTGTGGTCTGTTTATTGTTTTCTGCAGCAACAGGTACCACACAATTGTTATTGCTTTTTGATACTCGCTACTTCTGATTGGGTTTTTGGCGATTTTAATTGGGTATTTACGCAAATACGCAGCTCATCTCTTTGTCTCTATGCATATTGTTGTACAAACAGAGCTCCAGATAAGGAATTAGTAATTGAGTATTGTCACTCAATCATTTCTGTCAGAAGCAATTGGGTATTTAATTGGGTAAAATAAAATCACAGCAGACCGCACTTATTGAAGTTTGCTTCTAAATGAAAACACATCATGGTATTTCATTAGAATTGTCTCCTTGGAGACAATTCTAATGAAATACGAAGATGTGTTTTCATGGCAAATAAGAAAAATATGCTATAATTGTGGTCTGTTTATTTTGTATGCAGCATGATAAAGGTACTACAAAATTTTTATTGCTTTTTGATACTCGCTACTTCTGATTTCAATTGGGTTTTTGGCGATTTCAATTGGGTATTTACGCAAATACGCAGCTGGGAGTAGGTTATTTAAACGAAAATATTGTTACAAAAAAATATTTTGTATTTATGCATATAGTTGTACAAACAGGGCTCCAGATAAGGAATTAGTAATTGAGTATTGGCACTCCATCATTTCTGAAGTAATTGGGTATTTCAAAATTTTAATTGTGTAAAATAGAATCACACTACTGTTTACACATCAGCAGACCGCACTTATTGAATAGTTTGCTTCTAAATGAAAACACATCTTGGTATTTCATTAGAATTGTCTCCTTGGAGACAATTCTAATGAATTTACCAAGATGTGTTTTCATGGAAAATAAGAAAATATGCTATATTTGTGGTCCGTTTATTGTTTTCTGTAGCATGATAATCATAAAGATACTACAAATTTTTCATTGCTTTTTGATACTCACTACTTCCGATTTCAATTGGTTTCTGGCAATTTTAATTGGGTATTTACGCAAATATGCAGCTTATCTGGAGCTCTGACACTAACTTTCCATTCGCTTTTGTTATTTTCCCTTCGGGAACATTCAACAAATCTTCAAATGTTCATTTGTTATGTCAAAGAATTGGTTTGTAACATTCGGCAAACACTTCAATCTCATGTAAAAATGAAAATTACGAAAATAAACATGAACATATATATAAAAATATGGACATATATCTCTTGATAGTAATGAAAATGTGACCCCACACCTTGATTGCTAAGGTGGAAAGTTAACAAAAAATAAAAATTTAATAATTTAATTATTTACCATGGTGATCCATAAATATTGACCCCACAGACGTTTATCGCTGCGTCCTCTAGATACACACAGTTTGTGAGCAAGTCCTTGACATTGGACACACCGTGTGTTTCCAACCCCTTCTCCAAGCCAGCTGGTGACAGGCCAAATTGCTTTTGCAGGTAGTCGCGGTGATTTTGGACAAGGTCATCGTCAAACGAAAGGTCATGGTTTCCTGCTATCACAATTTTTACTGGATGTGGTCGCTCACCTGCAAACAAAACCACAGCGGCCCGTTTCACTAAACTTTGTACGGCTAAAATGTTTGTAAGTGCAAAATTATGATAGTCTGTAAATTTCACATTAACAATGTTTTCTTGTAAACAATTACATACTGGATTTACAATTTACTGGATTTACATAGGCTGTGCAGCCTATGCTCAATAAATGTAAATCCATCAATTGATATTTCCAGACAATCCTAAATTTGCACTTACGAACATTTTGGTCATACACAGTTAGTGAAACGGCGGCCCCCTGGTATTAACGCGTGGTGGGGATATGGTAAAATGGAGAAAATTATATTGCCTAATTATATTTAGAAGCCAGAAAAAAAGTCAGACAAACAAAACATCTCTACATGTATTATCATAGGCCTTTAGGTGATATTTTGCTTTTATGGCATTTTTATTGAAAACAAAACATCACTTCTAAAGGTGCATTATCATAGGCCCAGAGCTCCAGATAAGCTGCGTATTTGCTTAAATACCCAATTAAAATTGCCAAAAACCCAATTGAAATCAGAAGTAGCGAGTATCAAAAAGCAATAACAATTGTTCATGAAATCACATCTTGGGATTTTATTAGATGCCAAGACATGTGTTAATTTCGAAGCAAACTATTCAATAATTGCTGTCTGTTGATGTGCGATTTTATTTTATCCAATTAAAATTTTTGAAAATACCCAATTGCTTCAGAAATGATGGAGTAACAATACTCAATTACTATTTCCTTATCTGGAGCACTGTAGGCCTTTAGTCTTAATTATATATAAACACCAGCAAAAGGTCAGAGAAATAAAAATTGCCATGAAATGAAACAAGAGGGTCATTGTGATCCTGGTTATATATATGCAAATCACTCACCTGGTTAAATATATGCAAATAATTCCAGCACACAAATATTTACACAATTCCCTAACATTTGATTGGCCCGTAGCAAGTCTCTGTCCAAAATTTATATCCCAGTAAACTCCCACGCCAAACTACTTTCAGTAACCTTCTTAAGAAAACGGAAAATAAACACATTTTCTTGATGAATTTATTTCAAATGCTGGAATTATAAGGAATGAATGGCCTTTTTGTGGAATTTATCGGGGATATAAACTTGGAAAAGTCGCGGGAATACTGGACGAGGCCTTCCGGCCTTTGTCCAGTATTCCCGCGACTTTTACAAGTTTATACCCTGTTAAATTCCACAAAAATGCCATTCATTCCTATAGTAAATCTGAGAGAGATTTATAAATTCATTATTCCTATGAGGTTTTATGGAAACCAGTCTGATGATTATAATGGGAAGACATTGTTTAAATATTTTGTCCAACTTTATATGGTGGCCATCTTGGATTATGAGATGATCTTCAATTTGAGAAATCTTTAAATGTTTCAATGAAAGACAATAACTATGAAGTTTGGCCAGCATCAGCCAAGCGGTAAGTAAGAAAAGGCTTTTTGAAAGCTCTAATAATAAGATAATGGTTGACCTTTTGGTGGCCATGTTGAATGACGTAATCATCTGATTTTGATAAAAACAGTTTCAGAGCGACCGTCTACTCAATACATTCGTTTTGATATACAACATGACCATATTTGATAAAATGTGAAATTTCACCCACAATTGACCCACTGGGCCCGCCCATTTTTGATCCCGTGGTCATAATTTTAACAAATCTGAAACAGCATTGACTATCGATCATTCATGCCAAGTTTTGTTGAAATATGTCGTTCGTGAGAAGCTTTTTTTAACAATTTGACGTATTTTTCAACGGCCATTAATGTTAAAAAAAATAATTATTGAAACAGTTATGTACAGGCAAACCTGTGAATAATGGCCAGCTATGGGAAGAGAATAACCTGGCCTTTGTCCGCAAGTGGTCTTTGTTTACAGGTGTATTTATGTTGTAATCGAGTAAGTGCGAAAATAAAAGCAACGGTTGCTATAGACAGGTAATTGACAGGTAATTGATATTCGATTCGAAGGTGGCCTCCAGATAAGGTGCGTATTGGCATATTTTACACAATACTTTTAGCTGAATACGCATTGAATATCAGAAGAGGGAGTACAAAATACGCACAGCAATGTGAAAATATGCATTGATTTTCAAATTGACTAGTGAAAATACTGTTATAAAGTTGAAAATTCACTTTGTTGAGCTGCAAAAAGCAAACAATGTTTGCTTTTTGCAGCTCAAATAAGTGAATGTTTAAATAAGTAATATTTTTCTTATCATTTGTTCCCTATTTAGTAATGAAGAAAATCAACAATCCATTTGTAAAAGTAAACTACGCAATGATTTTGAAATCAGGGGGTATAGTATGCTGTAGACACAAAGCTTATCTGGAGCTTATTTTATAGACTTTGGTCCATTA
The DNA here is from genome assembly GCA_029237695.1 of Conchocele bisecta. Lineage (NCBI taxonomy): Eukaryota > Metazoa > Mollusca > Bivalvia > Lucinida > Thyasiridae > Conchocele > Conchocele bisecta. Next base: position 61,841,494 of record CM055280.1, read on the forward strand.
CTTCAACCGGTGCCAGAGCTCCAGAAAAGCTGCGTATTTGCGTAAATACCCAATTAAAATTGCCAAAAACCCAGTTGAAATCAGTAGTAGTGAGTATCAAAAAGCAATGAAAAATTTGTGGTATCTTTATCATGCTACAGAAAACAATAAACAGACCACAAATATAGCATATTTTCTTATTTTTCCATGAAAACACATATTGGTATTTCATTAGAATTGTCTCCAAGGAGACAATTCTAATGAAATACCAAGATGTGTTTTCATTTACAAGCACACTATTCAATAAGTGCGGTCTGCTGATGTGTAAACAGTAGTGTGATTCTATTTGACACAATTAAAATTTTGAAATACCCAATTGCTTCAGAAATGATGGAGTGACAATACTCAATTACTAATTCCTTATCTGGAGCTTGGGTGCACAAGCCTACATGTACCTAAAAACTGATTAAACAGCACAACATCTTTGGTCTGGCCATTCTGTGTGAAGTCGCCAGCATGCAGTAAGATGTCCCCATCTGGCACAATCTGGGGGCGTTTCTCAATCTGGGCATGGGTGTCCGATATACAAACCACGCGCAGGTGGTTGTCAGATATGGCTGTGTCAATAGCCAATGGTTCCACCTGAAAATATGATTGATTGAATGAGTTTTTACATCCGTCAACAGTAAAGTCTGAAAAGGTGACAGTGATCATGGTGATTGGAGAAATGGGACTTGTTTGACATTTAGCACAGCGCTGTGCCATGCCCGATTTTGGTGGCAAAATTCCCAAATTTTGTGGATTTTTTGGTATTTTTTAGAATGCTTTTATTACTTTATTACAATTTGCTCAAAGCCATTACTGGCATTATCATATTATCATTATTCAATCAAAATGTTAAACTCAAAATATTTTGAATACTGCCATTCAGGAGACAATTCTAATGAAATGCCAAGATATGTTTTCATTTCGAAGCAAACTATTGAATAATTGCTGTCTGTAGTGTTGATGTGTAAACAGTAGTGTGATTCTATTTTACACAATTAAAATTTTGAAATACCCAATTGCTTCAGATATGGTAGAGTGCAAATACTCAATTAATAATTTCTTATCTGGAGCATGATGCTCTTTAATATTCGGGGAAACTCTACCTTATCTACTCTCTGTTTTACTTGTAATTTACTCCAGGCGACTGTTGGTCTCTGTGTATCTTTGTGCACATTCTTCGCCATGGAACACGATGCTAGCTGGTTACTCTTAATGTGCAATATTGTCAATAATCTATTCAGCATTTGATAAACTGAGAGAAACAGCCTGAAAAATACAATCATGTAACAGCATAATAAATGTGCACAGTAACTGTGGAACTACAAAAATCATTATGATTTATACATTTCAAATTAAAGTTAGGTTTGTGAAAAAATAAATAAGACATCTTTCATGTCTATCAATATTATCATGATCAAAAATACCGACTTAGCTACTGATCAGGTTTGAATTTGTGATATGCATACATCAAACAACTAACATTCTGAATTTCAATAGCGGCAGATGTTGATCCACTATTTAATTGACAGCGTTCAAAGCTGAATATGTCTAGTATTTATTAATGGTGTATAAATAAGCATATAAGCATGTTAGCTCAGAAAATCTCAGCTCTACGCCGGATGTGTTTTACTATTTCATCTGTCTTTTATATTTTCTGTATCCGTGAGATACAGAAAATATAAAAGACAGATGAAATCATAAAACACATCCGTACAGCTGAGCTTTTCTAAGCTAATAAGCATGTTTGTTTAAATTAACCCTTTCCCTGTTTTGCGATATTTCGACTCATCCAAATCCAAAACATCTGAATAAAAGAATCAAATGCTGGGTCTAATGATGGTTAAATTATCTGATAGAGTAGAAAACATTGTGGGAAAAGGAGAAATTGCTTGTTACAAGCAACTTCTCCTTTTCCCACAATATTTTCAAAAGACATATTCTGCAGAGGCGTGAAAAGTCGTCTCTATCAGGGAAAGGGCTAAGGTCCAACAGATTCAGGTAACAATAAATATATCCGAAATTAGGATAGTGTCGAAATGTGGTATAATTTCAATGAAATCGGATTATTTGAAAGCATTACAAATTCATTGACACAATCATACAACATATTACCCATCAGCTACCTTTTGGATCTATCATGCTTATTACCAATGCTTACAAAGTAAAGCTCTTAATTTGGTGATTAAATTTCGGTATTTCTAGTTCAGGAAATGACAAACTTGTTGTTGTTGTTGTTGTTGTACGTTTGTTGTGTGTTTGAGTTGCAGCCGCTGACTTTTCGGCTCAATCGAGAATAGGGAGAGTTTTGTTATATTGACTTGATGTCTCAGTTTCTCTAAACCAATGCTAATACGATACTAATAATAGCTAAGTAACTGAATGGCGAACAGCATAGATCCGGATCCGAATCAGACTGCGAGCACGAGAAATAATCTTATTGGAGGACACCCGTTCATTATGTCTAAATATGAGCCGCGCCATGCGAAAACCGGGCTTAATGACAAAATGTTCAGTTTTTACTTTTTCGCGTATTCGCCAAAATTATCAATGTATCCCAATTATTTTTCATTTTAGAACTATTTTTATGACGCGTGGTAAAAACTTATATGACGTTTTAGATCAATGACGTTGAAATTACGACGTTTTTATCAACGGCGTATACAAGGGGTGTTGATAAAATACCCGGGCAAGTCCTATATATTTGTCATCTTTTATCGCATGTCAACAAAATGTTGATATCTCGTAGCCTTTACAAGTGTTTCCCATTAGGCCAAGGCAAAGTATTAAAATAATGTGTATTGCAGTTGCTATTAATTAATGTAACGTCATGTTTTGGATTGCGGCCCAAGTAACGTAATTCCGTATGAATAATATTCAAATAAGGAAGAGTGTTGGCGTTTCCCTGTTTTTTGCTGCTGTCTGAAATAATGTTGGGGAATAATAACGACATTATTTAACATTTCGTATGCGACGACATACTTTAAAGTAGGAAGTAGGCCGCTTATACATTAACTTTGTAACAAAACACGACGTCGGGCAGATTTGGTAGCGTGATACCTTATACTTGTCGCCGTGTGTCTTTCTTGAGGATCACCTGATTCAGACTTACATTAGTATGCAGTCAAGTGATAAGCTGATGATGTGATACTACAAATCGCGAAAAGCAAGTTTATGACCATCAATGCAAATTTCCAATTAATTTCAAGACTTTTCGAAAACTCCACCGACCTCACTGTGTGTTTTGTGCATTATGTATTGCTTATACACAAACAATGAAGGAGCTGCATTGAAATCACTGATTCTGAATCTATTAGAGAGATTTTGATGCAAATGTTTTGCCAAATTCAATACAAACCCTGGGTATATATGTCATTATATTGTAAGGATCATGGATTGTGGACATGTGCCCTTTGTCACTTGACATATTCTGCACCGCATAATCCGATATTCAGTCTGAATTTAGCACATCCGAGCGTAACTGAAGTCTGTCTATATGCAAACACCCATTGGAAGATGTCCTGAGTAATGACAGGTCAAAATTTAGCTGATATATGGCTAAAACTGACTGATTTTGGATCAAAACATTTCTCTAAACTTTCACACAGGCAATGTTGAATATCCCCCACCATTGAATATCCCCCACCCACTTGAATTCATGTAGTATAACAGACTCTATTTATACAGATTGAATACAATATAATTATTTTAGTAGCCCTGTGAACTTTCACTTCCGCGAATTTGACCTTTGAACCGGTTGCCCGGTGTATCGACAAATTGTCAGAAGCTGTGAGATCTACCAAGTATAATACACAAATATTGGTTAACTTCCGATTTTTCTCCCTAGGAATAATGTTTTAGTAGGATTAAGAGTTGTTTTTCACGTTAAACATTGCCTGTTTAACAGGGATTATTTCCTACGTGTATGTAGTGTAGTACATAATATTACGCGCTGTATAGAATACTTTAATTGTTGTTACATGTTAGTTAAGACTTTATTAAACTTGTTGAATTGACATTGATTTCGCTCTCGTATTCTATTCTCAGCCAATATATAATTGATAGTGTACATCTTTGTTGGTGAGGAGCTACCAAACCCGATATCTGGATAATCATCCTGACAAAATAAAAGCCCGACTGCAGGTCCCTTACAATATAGTTGCGTGTACCTCCGTTTATGATAAAATGAGTGGCATTAAATGGCATATCATTCGCTAAGTACTGGATTGAATTGTTCAAAAGTGTCTCAATTTATCAAGATAATAGATGGTAATGTCGTTGGCATACACTAGGTTGTTAATATTTAACATTATTTAGGATTCAAAGTGCAGTGTAAGCAAGGACTTCGCGGATATGTAGCCAGTTAAATTATGCGTTCACCATTTTGAATTCATAAGGATTACCGAAGAAAAAGAGTGACACAAATAAAAAAAATATTTAAAAAAAAAATATTTTTAGCCCCCATGTTAAATTCCCATAGAAAAATATTTTTTTCGCAATAAAATCAATATTTGATGGCATTTCATCAAATAATTTTTTTGGGGGGAGGGTGACTTTTTGTTATTGATGAACACTATTTTTAGATTTAATGTGTTTAATGGCCGAAAGTTCGTCGGCAGCAAAACGTGGAACAGACAGTAAGTGTCTTAATGACAGTCTGAATAGACCATGATCAGACTGCGCGGATGTGCGGGAAAATCAGGGAGTACGCTGATCGAAAACGTGGCCATGTGTATTGACAGAAATATACTGCGAATACACTACTAGCTGCCTTAATTCTGGCCACTGTCCCCCGTGATTATAACACATGGATTTGAGCATGTACGGAAAATGTGAACTCACAATCGTATATAGTTTATGTATCTACACACCTTTCTCATGATGCGTCTCACAGTACCAACACCTACATGTACAGTACGCATAGGCATTGCATACTATAGTCTGTTTCACGAAAGCTGCCCAAATTTTACGCACATATAAACAATTCGAAAACAATATTTTTTTGGATAATATTAAATTAAAGGAAAATTTAAGAATGAGCCTTCTTTTTATTTCGTGAAATTTGGTCAAATATTGGTTTTATTACGAAAAATTGATTTCTCTATGGGAATTTCGCATGGGGAAAAAGAGGTAGAGGACTTGTGGGAGGAGTCAAAAAACTATTTTTTTTGGAAATTGACTCCGAAACCTAGCTAGATAGCTTGGAAATGATCTAACTAAGTAAACAAAAGTTAAATTTTAAAAATCGGTCCAGTATTTCTGAAATTCTAAAAAATTTCCCCATGTTACCCATGTTAAATAGGGAAATTGTTTTTTCGCAATAAAATCAATATTTGACCAAATTTCACGAAATAAAAAGAAGGCTCATTCTTAATTTTTCCTTTAATTTAATATTATCAAAAGAAATCTTGTTTTTGAATTGTTTATATAGCAGTAAAATTTGGGCAGCTTTCGTGAAACAGACAGTAGTTCTTAAAGGCCCAGAACGGCTCAGTATTACAATTTTCCGATTTTTTCAAAACACAAAAACATGTTTGGCAACTGATTTAGTACACAAAACTAACAAATACTGCAAAATAATATACAACAAAAACTTGTTTTATGTACCACTCAGTGCAAAATGTCAATATTGACAATTTAATTTCCGTAACCCAACGGCTTCGGCTCGGAAGTGAGTCGATAAACTCCGGCTATCGGAATTCATCGGCCGCGAATCGGGCAGTTGAGGAGTTGACCCGAGCGTCTATCGGAAAATCGATCGGGCTTTGAAACACGCACCTGCTGTTTGTTTATCAACAAACATTGATATTTTCATCGACTACAAACTCATTGTTGTACCAAAATGAATGCAAACAGTTTCAAAGTGTGTGTAAATAGAAACCTGTTGGATTTATGTGTGGGAAACCCCAATAGTATGCCAAATTCGGCAACTTGAGCCGTATAGGGGCTTTAATGTATTATTGCATGTATTTTCCTTGTTCCATAAATGATCTACATGACAGTGCACCATAAGCCTCTGCAGGCTGACTGTTCAGTACTTATTGTATTATTTTACCCCCCGCAACGAGTTGTGGGGGGGGGGGGGGGGTATATTGGAGTCAGGTTGTCCGTCCGTCCGTCCGTCCGTCCGTATAAACTTAACATCAGAGAAATATTGTCATAACTTCTATTTCCTTCATCTAAAATGCTTGATATTTCAGACATGCATTCCTGTAAGGCTCTACTACCATGCTGTGCCAAATCCACGACCGTCCAACCCCCGCAGATCCCAAGGTCAAGGTCAATTACTTAGTCCGTAAACTTAACATCAGAGAAATATTGTTATAACTTCTATTTCCTTCATCTAAAATGCTTAATATTTCACACGGTACCAAATGCATCTAAAATGCTTAATTATTTCACACATTGCATTCCTGTAAGCTTTCTACTAAGCCATGCTGTGCCAAATCCACAACCGTCCAACCCCCGCTGATCCCACGGTCAAGGTCAATACTTAGTCTCTTTACAAAACTTAACATCAGAGAAATATTGTTATAACTTCTATTTCCTTCATCTAAAATGCTTAATATTTCACACATGCATTCCTGTAAGGCTCTACTACCATGCTGTGCAAAATCCATGACCGTCCAACGCTGATCCCAATGTCAAGGTCAAATACTCTTTACAAAACTTAACATCAGAGAAATATAGTTATAACTTCTATTTCCTTCATTGAAAATTCTTATTTTTTTATTTCACTTGTGCATTCCTCTAAGGTTGTTACTATCATGCTGTCACAATTCTACGAGTGTCCAACCCCGCTGATCCCAATGTCAAGGTCACATACTTAGTCTCTTTACAAAACTTAACATCAGAGAAATATGTTATAACTTCTATTTCTTTCATTGAAAATACTTAATATTTCATATGCTGTGACAAATCCCCGCTGATCTCGAGGTCAACGTCACTACATACCGTATAACCTCGGCTTAACGCCCCCCTCCTAATAAACGCCCCGCCCCCTCCCCCCCCCCACCCCAAATTTTTTTTTTTTCACAAATAATCCTTAAATCCTTATTTGTGTTTCAAATTGGCGGTCCTTGGTAAAAAATTTTTTTTTTTTTTTTTTTTTTTTTTTTACTGGCTAATAAACGCCCCCCCCCCCCCCCCCCAATAAAAAAAAAAAACAAAAAAATTTTTTTTAACCAATGACCGCCTTTTTCAAACACAAATAATCTTTAAATCCTTATTTGTGTTTGAAATTGGTGGTCCTTGGTAATTTTTTTTTTTTTTTTTTTTTAATGGCTAATAAACACCCCCCCACCCCCCCCCCCCCCCCCAATAAAATAATAATAATAATTTTACCAATGACCGCCAAATAATCCTTAAATCCTTATTTGTGTTTGAAATTGGCGGTCCTTGGTAATTTTTTCCTTTTTTTTTGTTTTTTTGTTTTTCTTTTTTTCTTTTTTACCGGCTAATAAACGCCCCCCCCCCCCCCCCCAAAAAAAAAAAATAAAAAAAAATCAAAAAAAAAAATAAAAAAAAATAATAATTTTACCAATGACCGCCAATTTCAAACACAAATAATCCTTAAATCCTTATTTGTGTTTGAAATTGGCGGTCCTTGGTAATATTTTTTTTTTTTCTTTTTTTTTTTCTTTTTTTTTTTTTTACTGGCTGATAGCCCCCCCCCCCCCACCCCCCCCCCCCCCCCCTTTTTGTAAAATGTATCGCCTCCGGGGCGTTAATTCGAGGTTATACGGTAGTCTCTTTACAAAACTTAACATCAGAGAAATCGGTTATAACTTCTATTTCCTTGCTCGGATCTGCTTCACATTTCACACACCCATTGCTCCAATGGACCTCTACCACCCTGTGACAAATTCACGTTCATGCCGCTCGCGCTAATCCCAGAGTCAAGGTCACAAGCCCACACACTTGGAAATTTGTACATATTTTAGGGGTACCTGGGCCCACGCGGGGGGTATTCCGTAAGCCTCACTTATGCATCAGTCAATGTAAATCCCCGGAGGGGCGTGGCTTTACCGGGGCATACCCCGGGGCTTTTACCTTTCATGATGCCCCGCACTGCGGGGACTTTACCGGGGCTTTAACTGTTGCTAAGAAATTGAGAGGGGACATACCCCGGGGCTTTACCGGGGCTTTACCGGGGTTTTATCAGACTGTTATCAAGATATGTACATGTATGTTTACCTGAATACTGTTGTGTGGGAGGGGTGACATGGGTTTAAACTGTTTAATACGATCTACTTTCACTGTGGACTGTTTAATACTGGCAAATTTTGTTTAATATAAACAAAATTGTTTTCAAATAATTCCTCTGTTTATATTGCACTGCCGTTATCCGTTATCCGTTATCCGTTATCCCAGCCCCTCCCCCCAACACGTGGAAAATTCTGAGACATTCCCCCCCCCCCACACACACAAATGAGACCCCCCAAACTAAATACGAGACCCCCCCCCCCCCATGGAAAGTGATTAATTACCCGACCACCCTGGAAAATCACGAGACCCCCCCACCACCTGGAAAGTGATACCCACAAACCCTGGAAAATCCCGACCTGGAAAATCCCGAGCCCCCCCCCCACCCCACTGGAAAAAATCCTATTTCTCACACACACCCTCCCCATGTAAGTAAAAGTATAAAGTGCTGCATTTTATACTATTAATAGGGGGGGTGTACTTTTTATGAACCCTGTCTCGAAGAGCCGGTGTCATTTAGTGTTTGCACCGTCCGTGTGTCCGTGCGTTAATACGGTTAAGAAGTTTGTATCATGCAAGGGTCCACTTTTGCGCTATTTAATACTATTCACACCATATCCTACCTTCCTTCTAACCGAGTCCATGGGTGGTGCCAAAGGTTAGCGGCTATTCATTTGGTTACTACTATTAACAGGAACGTACCTATTTCAAAGCAACAAACACATATTTACCCTGTACTTAGTCGACCCTACTTGTCCTAACTGTCATTTGGAGGCGGAGCTAGATGCGTCACACATGCTACTAAGATGCCCAGCACTACACGAAGTTCGGAAACAGACCTACCCGGCGTTTCGTCAAGAAATCCAAAAAGTGCTAGGAGACTCGAACTTTTACAAACTAAACATATCGGTCATTACCCAGCTGATCATCGACTGTAACGGTTTCAAAAACAACTATATCACTAAGTCAACCACCCTAGAAAATAGAACGAGTAGCAGGCCAAATGTGCTACCAATTACATCTACAACGAATAAAGCTGCTTGGGTTGTAATAATGGCTTCCCATACTAATAAAAGTTCCCAGATATCTACTATTTATAAGTGACATTTTGCTCTACAACACATCATTTTCGTGCAAGAATATTTCACATTTAAAATCACCAGATGGCCCCGCAGTGCGGGGCATTTTACCGGGGCTTTTACCGACCATGTTGCCCTGCAGTGCGGGGCCTTCACCGGGGCTTTAACAGCAACGAAAATATAAGCCCCGCTATTCCCCCGGGGGGGGGGGGCGGGGACTTACATTTACTGATGCTCTACTGACCAATCTAGTTGTAACAGGTTGCACTTTACAAATAAATTATCTATCTATCTATAGTTTCATCGGATGATTCTGAGCGCAACACGTAATGTATCCAATCTACATGATGTTGAGCATGAACCAGCCTGTATATATGTCTGTGACTGTAGAAATGGGGCTTATGGGGTTTGTGACTAGTGTAGTGCATCGGCACAGTCTGATCAGGATATGCACTGTTTGTCATTGCATCGATGAAACACCCGTCATGCTACTAACAAGTAATATAGATCGTTATCAGGCTATGTTATTTGATCAGGAGCTACACTGGACACAAAACCTATAAGCCCCATTTCTCCAGTCACACTTACCGTTTATGAATGAAATATTACACTGTACACAGTTATTTTTAGTACATCCCTTCGGTTGGCCGCAGGTCACGGAGACATTGTGATGACTTGGTAAACCAGCAGGACTCTCCGGGCAGTGGACTGTACCATGTCAACCACATCGATTTCGTCAACACAGCATGACAAGTTTTCTAACGGTGGTCTATATTTAGATTAAGCAGGCCTAGGTGTACCGGTCTATTGATCTCACCGCTGATTCACAGGTATGGGTAGACGCACCAACAATCGTGACAGTTCATTTTAGAACGAGAACAATCACACCGCGTGTATGTGTAATACTCTAGGGATTGTATTACTTGGCAAGATGAAATGAATCTACGGAAGCCTATTAGGGCCACTTCTCTTTTTTTTAATGTACATTTATTCAAGATGTTTTCTTGAATTTTCAAGTTCTTTTCTTGAATTTTCAAGATCTTTTCTTGAATTTTCAAGATACTTTCTTATTTTCAAGTTCTTTTTTCGAATTTTAAAGTTCTTTTGCTTTTCTTGAATTTTCAAGATCGTTTCTAATAAAGGATGTTTCAAGATATTTTCTTGAATTTTCAAGTTCTTTTCTTGAATTTTCTAGATATTTTCTTCAATTTTCAAGATACTTTCTTCAATTTTCGAGATCTTTTCTTGAATTTTCAAGATGTTTTCTTCAATTTGCAAGAAAAGAACTCGATTAAAAAAAAGTGATGAATGGGCTTCCGTATGAATCTGTGTATGTGTGTTTGTGAAGTATTTATGACAATGAGTAAAAGGAATACAAATTAAATGTGTGCTAGAATATATAAAAAATATTGAAAATAAAGAATGTTCCCTGTGGATATGGTTGACCACATACAAGTACAATTTATGTATATGGAAGTCGATTTACTTGTTTAGCAATACGTGGCTAGGTATATTGTATTGTATACATTGCGAAATAGTTTGGATGACTGTTACTATGCCAAATGGATAATTTATTTGCATTAAACGTGGGACCTAGATCAAATATTGAATTCGTGAATTGGACTCAATAGGTAAAAAATATAATTGTGTACTGACAAATGTTCTTTTGATAATTGAATGGGTCAGTAGAAGAATGGGCTAATGGAATTAGCCCCATTCTTCTACTGATTCGTTCAATTGAAAGCGATTAATATAAAAAATCTATTCTCACGTGTGACTGTGTCTGGAGAAATTATGTCACTTATATGATGTGTGACCAGTCTAACTCCTGATTAAACAACGGTCTATATTGCTTGTTAGAAGCATGATCGGTTATTCATTGATGTAATGGCGAACAGTGCATATCCAGATCAGACTGCGGTTTGCACAAGCTGATCTGGATCTAAATTGGTCGCAAAAACAATAAGCCTCATTACTCCAGTCATAACCACAATTGTGGTTATGACGTTGCCCGGATCACGCGCTCAACTGATCAGAAGAAAGAGATTAATAGTGAAAAGAATTTTGTGTAATAACTGTTCAACATCGTAAAGGATATTCGGATTCGTCAATGCGTCACTGTTCAGATACATACACGATACAATATCCTTTTGTGAATATTTGATCTAGTTATTCCTACATGCTATAGGATTATATAGTCAGGGATTCGCTATTTGCGATAAAATAAACAACTGGCTTTTTTTTCTTTTTTTTTCGAAAATTGTAATTTTTTATCGCCAATTGTTTTTGATCGAGTTATATCTGTATAGTGTTGAAGTAACGACACCGTGTGATATGTTTCATTTGTTGGAATAACAGGACTGACATCGTGTACATACATGATAAGACATCATTGTGTTTGCTCTACATTATGTGGATGTTTGCTCGATTTATTTTTGTCTCTCTTAAACGTATACATACACGATACACTATCATTGTGTGGATATGTGTGTGGATATTTTGTCTTATATGTGTCTGTGACTGGAGAACTTGGATTACGCGTTTTGAGATCAATGCAGATCCAGATCAGCCTGTGCATCCGCACAGTCTGATCAGGATCTGCACTGTTCGTCATTTCATCAATGTCACCCCGGGTCGAGCTTCTAAATAGCAATATAGATCGTTATCAGGCTACATGAGCGTGCTATTTTATCAGGAGCTACACGGGTCGCAAATCCGGGGCCCGTTTCACTAAACTTCCTACGACTAAAATGTCCGTAAGTGCAAAATTATGATTTCACATTTACACTGTTTTCTTGTAAATAATTGTTGGATTTACATTTATTGAGCATAGGCTGCATATGCAGCCTATGCTCAATAAATGTAAATCCATCAATTCAAATTTGCAAACGATTCTAAATTTGCGCTTACGAACATTTTAGTCGTAAGAATTTTAGTGAAACGGCCCCCTGATACGCCCAAATTCTGCAGTCACATGCACATATAGGAGTATATAGTGTTGGGGACAGGACACCCGAGTGACTTGCGTCATTTGATGGAGAAAAAAAACACACTAAAAACGTACACATACGTGATAAAACATCATTTTGCGGAAGTTTACTCGATATAGCCGGGATTGTATATAGTGCTGAAGAAACGACATCCGGGTTACAACATGTATAGGAAATCAACGTGGGGGAATGTGACATTGTTCGTGATATTCTTGGGAACAGTATCTACTATTGCGGCTCTACGGATTCCTATGGATAATGAAGGCGAGTTTTTCTTTTATTGTTATTCTTTTACTATTTTACTTCTTTCTCTCTGATTTGATTCCATGTAATCTGTAATGTGTAGTAGTATTGTTCGCCCTGTTTAGAGCAACCGCTTGACGAGTTGAAACTTGTTGTTCATCATGCAGCATGCACCCATCACCATGTTCATATTTACATACATCCCGTTTTGTACACACTTTACAACTTGTCGCTACTATTCGCGGTAAAACTTCAGTAAAATCTGCAAGCAACTATGGAAAAATGGGAGTCTGCTGCTGTGTCATGTCTCCTGCACTTTATTTGTTAATTGTTTCTGTCTCTCACAGTGCTGTACACAGCAGAGCCGTTTGTTGTGGAACTCGATTGTTCCAATATGTCCTCCAGCTTGTTGTCTCTGGTGCTAAGTAGATGGCTTGAGTCCAGAATGAGTTTTACTTGGTCTTTCCTGTTATGAGATAAGAAGCGCTTTGTCGTGTCATTACATAGGAGCTCATGAGCCGGTACAAACTGTTTTAGTCATAAAGGAGATACCGTATCATAATGAAGAGCAACTCATTGCCTATAAAGCGGAAAACGTGCAGCTATGCTGTGATAGTACTTTACTATATGACCTCCGAAGGCAGCACACACAATACATATTATTTTAATAGTCACTGTTATTATTCAATTTTTTACCACGTTGTCTTTTTCAACAGAGTTAGCAACTATATTGTAACAATAACTGTTTCGATGAAGACAGCTGCGCTCCAGATAAGGAATTAGTAATTGAGTATTTTCACTCCATCATTTCTGAAGAAATTGGGTATTTCAAAATTTTAATTTAAAATAAAATCACACTAACTTGAATATTTACACATCAACAGACAGCAATTATTGAATAGTTTGCTTCGAAATAATTAAAACATGTATTGGCATACATGTCAAGATGTGTTTTCATGGAACATAAGAAAAACATGCTATTTTGTGGTCTGTTTAATGTTGACTGCAGCATGATAAATGTACCACAAAATTGTTATTGCTTTTTGATACTCGCTGCTTCTGATTTGAATTGGATTTTTGGCAATTTTAATTGGGTATTTAAGCAAATACGCAGCTTATCTGGAGCCTAAGTTCCAGTACAGTTTCTAACTATTTTGATACGGACTAATTGGTCTAACATTTTATAAAAAGAATGACTATTAAACTCATATGTACACGCAGCTGATCGAGGGTTACGCTGGACGCCAATGTTATAAATTTCAGACCACGTGGTCTTTATCAAAATATTTAGAAACTGTATTGGCAGTCCAATGTTTCACATAGGACTTCCAATAAAGTGTCTAACTATTTTAATAAAGACTATGTGGTCGAAAATTTAATAAAAATAGTGATTATTAAAATACACTGTAATATGCACACTCAGCTGACCTCGTGTTACACTGGGCGCTAACGTTGGGCAAAAAAAACACGATATCTGGGGCATGCAACGCGATCCTACCTACATATGACTATGCAACCGACCATATCAAGGTGCATGATCACGTGGTTACAACCACAACAATGTCGCCCACTCCAAAGTAAGTATTATTTGATATGTTCCTTAATATGCAACGGATTTTGATGAAATATGGCGCAGCAAACGCGTCTTCATGAGTTACATTTGGTGGTCTAGGGAGTTTGGCACAGACTTATATCGTTTTTGCGAAGATTCTTCGCAAAAACGACAGAAGTTTGGGCGAAATACAGCGACCACAAGACGCGTTTGATGCGCCATATTTCATCAAAATCCGTTACGTAATAAGGACACTATAAAAGAATACGTACTTTAAATCGGTACTGGTTGTTGTTGTTAGTACCACGTGATATTTTGGCGCTTAAAAAGAAAACAACGCTTTGCTATTACATGTCTGTACTGACCCAGATCATCGTCATCATTCGGGATCATTAATTTTCAAGTTCTCTCGTGCACAACTTGGAATCATGCGGAACAACCAGCACCCACTCACGTATGTCCAAATGCCTTTAAAATATCTCATGATTCGTTCGCCGGATTATTACCACACTTGATAAATATCTTCTTCAGATTGATGGCTATCCACCCAGTGTCATTACCAGGGATTCCGCTGGCGACCGCCATTTTCGCAATTGGCGAAAAAAATAAATAATTGGCGATAAAAAATTACAATTTTCGGCAAAATAAAAACAACAAAAAAAAAAAATTGTTTTTTTTTTCGAAAATTGTATTTTTTATCGCCAATTGTTTTATTTTTTTTCAAGTGGCGATTTTTTTATTTTCCCCAGCTGAATTACGGTTACATTGGTTACATTGGTTACATTGACCTCCGTGGGTGAGACACTTGGCGATCGCCTTGTTTTCTTGGTATAAATATCTGTATGTACCTTACGTACATACACCGACTTGCGAAACTAACCCGAATTTTCTGTCTGTAACACAGGGCGACTTGCAAAACTCAAAGCTTCTGTTAGCTTAACAGACTGTTAAATCCTTAGCAATGCTCTGTTAGCTTAACAGACTGTTAAATCCTTAGCATTGCTAAGGATTTTGACAGTCTGTTAAGCTAACAGAGCTTTTGTGCTTGTAAGTCGCCATGCGTTACATACAGAAACTTCGGGTTATCCGGACTCCTGCACTGAATCAAATACAACTTGTATTCAGATTATATATTCAATGCACGCCGCTTAGCTTTATCAGGTCGTTATGCCCCAAGGATTAAGTACATATATAATACATGTAGCCTAGGCGAAGATCCGATTTGTAATTAAATTGCCTTATTTAAATACCAGTACACATTAAACCTGGAACGAATTGTTAATTCGTGGGAACGACTTCTTATATCGTGGGAACGAATTGTTATATCGTGGGAACAAATTGTTAATTCGAGGGAACGAATTGTTAAATTGAGGGAACGAATTGTTATTTCGTGGGAACGAATTGTGATTTCGTGGGAACGAATTAATAAAAGAAAATCCATGTCCCCTGCAGGAAAAATAAGCATTCATTCACCATTTAATACCGGACGTGTGGGTGCCAGGTGGGAGTATGCGATGGGTAATTTAACGATCGTGGTTCATCCTTACCGGAATTTCGACTGGAGACCTGGTTTGGCCCTCACATACGTCTTTGGGATTTTGTATGTTACAGTTGAATCTGGTCATACCCCTTATGGGAGTATTACGATTATTCGTAATCCTATTGTAGGGGAATGGTCCAAGTGACTGGTGTGGCATGGACCTGGCACCAGGTCAGGTTATTCTAATTTCAGGGCTGAATATGTTTTATCTCGATGTAAGTATTCCGTTCTGATTTTGGGATTTCCCCCCCAATGCAGCAGGTTAAAATGGGATTGAACCCGTTTGCCCGGCCTTACATGTACATGACCTTAGCTGTTGATAGGTCGTTAGACACCAATAAATAGAATATAATATAATGTATTGACTTAAACTCATACACGTTTCTCGTCATATAAACAAATACACGTATATACAAACTAGTAGATAGTATTCAATGAGTGAACACATTTACATTAGAGAATGGCTGATTTTCTGTACTCGAATGCTTCTTTTAAATATTTACACAAATTTACGACCGTTCTTTTATGATTTGTAGCTAATAGCGACGTAAACTTGAATACGGTTGGTCTCAACCTGTAGAATGAACCAATATACTGCGATCTAATGTGTGTGAGAGTGGGACATATGATAATAAAATGATGGGCGTCTTCGATGTCTCCTGAATCGCACATAGTGCATACTCTTTGAATGCGCTCTATGCGATTCCTACCATATCTCCCTGTCTCTATCCGCAGCCCATGTGAGCCCAAACGTATTCTAGTTAGGTACTTCCTTAGCTCATGACTGTACACAATGCTTAAATAGTTCCAAATTCCAAATTCACTTTTATATGTTTGTAGAACGTCATTACGTTATTGGCCTCAACATCTTCTCTCCACTTTTGTATGAAACAATCTAGTATACGTTGTTTGAATACGCATACAAACGCACTATGGTCAATTGCTCGCTGATTTAACCAAGCATCTCCAAAACCGAATCTATATAACAAGTCTTTTAACCTTGATTCCCAATTCGTTTTACCATCATCAGCTGTCAGTACTGATCAGCTTGCCCTAATATTTTACAATTCGTATGTATCTCTGTATATACAATGGGTAACGTGCCAGTTCCCCATAAATGCCTGCGTTGGTAGTTGACGCCTTGACACCCAGGACAGACTTGCAGAATTTGAGCTGAATTCGTTCAAGCTCTTTTGATGACTAAAACCCCAAACTTCACAAGCATAATTTAGCGTTGATGAGACAAAGGCGTCAAATAGCTGGCCCAGGCATTTCGGAGGAATCTTGTGTTTTCGAACATTCATCAGTAACACATTCATAGCCTTTAGACATTTTCCACCCAGTGCCTGGTTGTTCAATACAAATGATCCAGTATAATTAAATACCACTCCTAAGTAACTGAAATCATTCACAACTTCAATGCCCCGAACATTATATGTCCATACTTCATTAACCCTAGTAGGTCCTCTTTTTCTAAATACCATTATCTTTGTTTTGTCACTATTTACTTCGATGCCCCACTTATCACAATAGTAATTTAACAAATTTAAGCTCTGCTGTAAATCATCAGGCGATTTACCAAGTATGACCATGTCATCTGCGAACAGTAGTAATATCAAAGACAATTCGTTAATCTCTAAACAGCTGCCCATCTGATCCTGTAAAAATAGTTCCAGATCTTCCAAGAAGATAGAAAACATCAGAGGAGACATGACCTCACCCTGTCTCAGTCCGATTGAGTATTACAAAAACTCTGAGTATGTGCCGCAATGACATATACATGATTTAACGGTCAAATACATTGAACGAACAACGCGTAGCATTTTGCCACCTATTCCGCATTTGTACATCTTAAACCACAGAGCATTTCTGTTTACATAATCAAATGCTTTTTTTAGATCTACAAATGCGCAATAAACAAATGCGCAACAAACAAACAAACAAACAAATACCGGACGTGATAATTGACATTATCCCGTCAACACAGTGCGTATGTGCCGTGAAACACGGTGCCGTGAAACATTTTTGATATCCTGTCAATACGACCTAATCACCGCGTATGAATATATGCGGTGACTGGGGTTACTTTGTTTGCATTTTAAAGACATTTGTAGCTGTTGACGGGATAAATAGAATAGTAGGTTAGTGCCGTGAATGGGAAAAATATCTGGCGCGGCACGGAAACGGGATGTGCTCGGCAGAGCCTCGCCCATCCCGTTTACTAAGCCTTGCCAGATATTTTTTCCCATTCACGGCACTAACCTACTATTCTCTATTTATTATACTTTTTATACTATTTGTTCGTTTTATGTATTCTTTGATCATACTCTATAATATTTCGATAACAATATTTATTCACGTAACGCATTTAATTGTATATAAATAGCCTGATACAACAGCGCGTCTCTATCAGTAAATTAAAGATTACTAATTGATTATATCTGTATTGCGGGCACTCGTCAATTTTTAAAACTGTTGGAATAGTTACACAATTGTACACTTATTTAATTCCTATAAAGAACATGCTGTACCTTACAGATGAGACTCCAACATTAAATGTGTATATATACTACTGTCTGTTTCACGTTTTGCTGCCGACGAACATTTGGCTGTTAAACAGATTAAATCTAAAACAAATTTAAAAGTAAGTATTTTTTTATCAAATAGAAACAAGTAACCCTCCCCAAAAATATTTATTTGATGAAATTCCATCTAATATTGATTTTATTGCGAAAAAACGATTTTCCTATAGGAATTTAACATGGGGTCTAAACATTTTTTTATTTGTGGACAGATTTTCAAAATCTAACTTTTGTTTTCTAAGTTACATCATTTTCAAGCTATCTCGCCAGGTTTCGGAGTCAATTTCCACATTTTTTCGTTTTTTGATCCTCCTCTTTTCCTCCCATGTTAAATTCCCATAGGAAAATCTTTTTTTCGCAATAAAATCAATATTTGATGGAATTTCATGAAACAACATTTTTTTGGGAGGGTGACTTTTTTGTTATTGATGAAAAAGTACTTACTTTTAAATATGTTTTAGATTTTATGTGTTTAATAGCCAAAAGTTCGTCGGCAGCAAAACGTGGAACATACACTAGTACACTGTTTTACAGTGTAGAGGATCTTACATGACTGAGTGATAGTTGAAGCTATTACACGGTGCATGATCACGTGGTTATAACAACAACAACAGTGGCTGAAAGTGTTGAAAACTCGCCCACTCCAAAGTAAGTATTATTTGATATTTTCCTTAATATGAATCGGATGTTGATGAAATATGGCGCAGCAAACGCGTCTTCATGCGCTGCATTTGGTCGTCCAGGGGGTTCGGCACAGACTTATGTTGTTTTTCGGTAGACACGGAAATCGATTCTTCGCAAAAACGACAGAAGTTTGGGAAAAAGTACAGAGACCACCAAATGCAGCTTAACAATACGCGTTTGATGCCCCATATTTCATCAAAATCCGTTACGTAATAAGGACAGTACCAAAGAATACGTACTTTAATCGGATGGATTCTGGAAGTTTCAGTACTTGTTGTTGTTGTTAGTACCACGTGGATTCATACACCTTGTATTATTTATTAAACAAGTTCAACTTCACAAGACACGTGGACAATCCTAGCTTCATGTGAAATCATTCAACAAGTTTCTTATTATTTATCCCGTCAACACAATGCGTATGTGCCGTGAAACACGGTGCCGTGAAACATTTTTGACATCCTGTCAATACGACCTAATCACTGCGTATGAATATGTGCGGTGGCTGGGATTATTGTTTTGAATTTGAAAGCCATTAGTAGGTGTTGACGGGATAAATATAATAGTAGGTTAGTGCCGTGAATGGGGAAAATATCTGGCGCAGCTCGGAAACGGTATGTGCTCGGCAGAGCATCGCCCATCCCGTTTCCTAAGCCTTGCCAGATATTTTTTCCCATTCACGGCACTAACCTACTATTCTCTATATATCTTTTATTTTAAGATGGGCTCACTTAACCCATACCCGCTTCTCTTTTCAACGAGTTTTAGTGTCAGTTACTACGTATATACTGCTTTTCAGACTAGTCCATTTATGAAAAGGGGGTATTATGTGTTCTCAAAAATATAAAAATTACTTTCAAAAAGTGCAGATCCTGATGAGACGGCTCGTTACGAGCCGGCTCATCTGGATCTGCGCTGTTTGCATAAACCACTTTATCCCGTCAACACAGTGCTTATGTGCCGTGAAACACGGTGCTGTGAAACAGTTTAAATTTAATATCGTGTCAACACGACCTAATATTCGATTTCATAGACCGTGACATGATGTTATACAAATTATTAATGAACAATATCGACGGTAAAATATATGGAAACGGGATGGGCGATGCTCTGCCGAGCCCATCCCGTTTCCGTGCGACGCCAGATATGTTTTCCCATTCACGGCACTAACCTACTAATAGAGAATTATAGGTTAGTGCCGTGAATGGGAAAAAATATCTGGCAAGGCTCAGGAAACGGGATGGGCGAGGCTCTGCCGAGCATATCCCGTTTCCGTGCCGCGCCAGATATGTTTTCCCATTCACGGCACTAATCTACTATTTTATTTATCCCGTGAACACCTACAAATGGATGTAAAATGCAAAAATAGTATTGACTGGATATCAAAAATGTTTCACGGTACCGTTTCACGGCACATACGCACTGTGTTGACGGGATAATTCTATTTATCCCGTCAACACCTACCAATATCTTTAAAATGCAAAAGAATAACCCCAGCCGCATCCTCAAAATCGGAGAATCCACTATGACAATCGCACATATTCGAATATTCTAAACGCATCCCAAGTACATGCGACCAATTAGAACTTCGTGCAAGTGTATATATATATATATATATATATATATATATATATATATATATATATATATATATATATATATACAAGGTCTAGTCAATTATAGTATGTAATAATATAAAATTTGTATACGCCAGTTTGAAAAATGGGACGTATTATGGCAAGTCGGATGTACTTCTTGTTTATCAGGATGCATATTCTCATTCCATATAGGTCAAATTTGCGTTAACATTTTGATAAACTTTTAATTTTTCGGTTACCTATTATTACTGGTCAGTGAATCGCTGGTGCTATAATCTACGGAGCCCCGCAGGGGACGCAAAATTCTTTATTATTAATTCGTTCCCACGAAATAATAATTCGTTCCCACGTATTAACTATTCGTTCTCTCAATTTAACAATTCGTTCCCACGACATAACAATTCGATCCCACGAATTGACTATTCGTTCCCTCAATTTAACAATTCGTTCCCACGATATAACAATTCGTTCCCTCGAATTAACAATTCCTTTCCACGATATATCGAATTGTCAATTGGAGGGAACGAATTGTTACCTCGTGGGAACTAATTGTCAATTCGAGGGAACGAATTGTTAATTCGTGGGAACGAATTGTTAATGGAACGAATTAATAAATTGAGGGAACTAATTATTATTTCGTGGGAACGAATTAATAAAAAAAAATCCATGTCACTTGCTGGGCTCCTTAATAATCCCATCTGACACACAAACCAGCATTATAACACAATAATTCCAGCACAAAAATATTTACACAATTCCCTAACATTTGATTGGTCCGTTGCAAGTTTCCGTCCAAAATTTATATCCCAGTAAACTCCATGCCAAACTACTTTCCGTAACCGTCAGGCGCAGTTAAAATAATTCTTAAGAAAACGGAAAATAAACACATTTTCTTGATGAATTTATTTCAAATGCTGGAATTATAAGGAATGAATGGCCTTTTTGTGGAATTTATCGGGGATATAAACTTGAAAAAGTCGCGGCAATACTGGACGAGGCCTTCCGGCCTTCGTCCAGTATTCCCGCGGCTTTTCCAAGTTTATACCCCGATAAATTCCACAAAAAGGCCATTCATTCCTATAATGCGCATTCTGTAATTTACAGTTTAACCGTGATACATACGTTTATGGATTTTAAAGTTACATGCCCACTCAGTAGGTTATAATATAAGAGGACAGATAGTTTTGTATATTCTGTAGATATTACATTTTCTGGCAAAATAAGCATTCATACACCATTACCCCACGTATTGATTGGCATTATTATACATTTCATAGCAGACATAAATTTCCGCACTGATATCAGGGGCGATAACCGTGTTTCCTTAAAATGTTAACGGACATTACTATTTATTATCTGTATTTATAGTTTGGTGTGCAATGATCATACGATATAATCTGTCGAACATATTTTTTTTCAGGTGACGCATTTAACTAGTATAAATAATTAAAACATATCATGCCTCATTTGCATATGAAAATAGCCTGATTCCACCGCGCGTCACTATCAGTAAAATAAATTAGTAAATGATTATACATGTCTGTATAGCGGGCACTCGTAATTTTTAGAACTGGTGGAATAGTGACACAATTATACACTTATTTAATTCATATAAAGAACAGTTTGTGCCGACTGAGTGGACATGTACCTTTAGTATAAGTAACCATCCACAACAGGCTCATATTTCAGTAATGATGTGTTTCTTTTATAAACGGCCTCTCAACATCAAGGTGTGTGATCACGTGGTACTAACAACAACAACAACAAGTACTGAAACTTCCAGAATCCATCTGATTCAAAGTACGTATTATTTTATATTGTCCTTATTACGTAACGGATTTTGATGAAATATGGCGCAACAAACGCGTCTTGTTAAGCTGAATTTGGTGGTCTCTGTATTTTCGCCCAAACTTCTGTCTTTTTTGCGAAGAATCGATTTCCGTGAAGACGCGTTTGCTGCGCCATATTTCATCAAAATCCGTTGCATATTAAGGAAAATATGAAATAATACTTACTTTGGAGTGGGCGACGTTGTTGTTGTTGTAACCACGTGATCATGCAACTGATAGTCCTCTTATTTGGCCTGTTTCGTAAGAGTAACTTTATATACAAATATGTTTTCGTTTTAGGTTACTTTAATCTCAGCACGTCATGGTACTTTGTATGACGATATTTATGCTAATTCACATTTAATAATATAATACATTTTCTCCGGCACCTCCCGTGTGTACATTTCAGGTATTTCAGGGCTGAATATATGTTTTCTCGATGTAAATATTCCGTTCTGATTTTGGGATTTTCTCCCCAATGCAGCAGGTTAAAGCGGGATCGAACCCGTTTGGCCGGCCTTACATGACCTTAGCTGTTGATAGGCCGTTAAACACCAATAAAATAAATACATACATACTTAGAGGTTAATACGTGGCTTGTTTGATATCGGCCTAGGTATCGGCCCGAGGTAACTTGGTATCAGCCTGAGACCAAAGGTCGAAGGATGATACCAAGTTACCGAGGGACGATACCTAGGCCGATATCAAACAAGACACGTAGTAACGTCTTTATTACTTAGATTACTCAGATATCAATTTCAATATCAATCATCCGGCAGTTGTGATAATCATATATTAAAATATATACCGTTATCCTTGATTGAATGATGAAATACAGAGCCTACAAATTTAAATTCCCGGCATCTGTCAAAATTTACGCAGCCGATAAAGTAAACATACGCAATGCGCATGCCCAAATGAACTGGTTTTATCGCGCGTGAGACATGATATCGGACTGGAAACGGCGGTATCGGACTAGTAACGATGGTATCAGACTAGAAATGGCAGTATCAGACTAGAAGTTTCAGTATCAGACTGGAAAACACGCCGTATCAGCATGGACTGTGTATGTTATTGCTTTAGGCAAATACGGGCAATTTCTTGGCAAACGTTGATATCTAAGTAATACACTTCATGTACATGTATTTGGCAATTTCGTACAATTTTGGAACTTACATGTACAGTGGAACATCTCGAAACCGTACACCAAGAAAACATCTGTGGTCTTATTTTTCTGTTAATGATCGCATATCACACAACTATGGCTCAGCATGATAAAACGTCTAATTTACAGTGAAACCTCTCGAAACCGGACACCCTGGGGACTTCACAGGATGTCCGGTTTAGAGAGGTTACACTGTACATGCGTGATTATATAATATAATATTTAGTACACGGGTTTACTGATTTCATAAAAAACGAGGTCGTGCCTCGCCGGTTGCTTACTGATTACTGATTACTGATTGCACTTTTCATTTAAAGGTTATAAGAATAGAACAATTAAATTTTAAAATATATTTTGTAAACTGGGCCCGGTTGCTCAAAGCTTCTGTTAGCTTAACAGACTGTTAAATCCTTAGCATTGCTAAGGATTTAACATTCTGTTAAGCTAACCGAGGTTTTGAGCAACCGGGCCCTGGTAGATAATGACACTACAAATTGAAATGAAATGCAGAAAATCCCATACAATTATTTTAATCCGATCAAAAGTTATGCAAGTTTTCATAATTGTACATTTTATGCAAATTTATGCAAATTTATGCCTTGATATTTCATACATGCATTCCTAAGATGACCCTCTATCATGCTGTAGCAAATCCACGACCCAACACCCAACCCTTACCCCAGGGTCAAGGTCACAAACTTAGCACATTCATAAACTTAACATTGGGTACATTTCTTATAACATCTGTTTCCTTTCATGGAACACCTTGATATTTCATACATGCATTCCTCAGATGACCCTGTATCATGCAGTAGCAAATCCATGACCCAACACCCAGCCCTTACCCCAGGGTCAAGGTCACAAACTTAGCACATTCACAAACTTAACGTTTGGGTAAATGTCTTATAACTTCTGTTTCCTTTCATGGAACACCTTGTTATTTCATACATGCATTCCTCAGATGACCCTCTATCATGTTGTAGCAATTGCATGACCCACCAACCAACCCTTACCCCAAGATCAAGGTCACAACCTTAGCACATTCATAAACTTAATGTTGGGGTAATATTCTTATAACATCTGTTTCCTTTCATGGAACACCTTGAAATTTCATACATGCATTCCTCAGATGACCCTCTATCGTGCTGTAGCAAATCCATGACCCACCACCCAACCCTTACCACAGGGTCAAGGTCACGAACTTAGCATGTTCATCAACTTAATGTTGGGGTAAATGTTGTGTAACTTCTGTTTATTTACAGGAAAGGTCTTCATATTTCATACATGCATTCATCTGATGACCCTCTATCATGCTGTAGCAAATCCACGATCCGCCACCTAACCCTTACCCCAAGGTCAAGGTCACAAACTTAGCATGTTCATAAACTTAACGTTGGGGTAAATGTTGTGTAACTTCTGTTTATTTACAGGGATCGCCTTCATATTTCATACATGCATTCATATGCTGATCCTCTATTGTGCTACTGCAAATCCATGAACTCCCCCCCCCCCTCGACCCCTTTCCCCAAGATCAACATCATAATATTAACGTTGGAGTAAATGTATTTTTATAACTTCTGTTTCTGTACAGGGAACACCTTGATATTTCATACATGCATTCATCTGATGACACTCTATCGTGCTATAGAAAATCCATGACCCACCGCCCACCCCTTACCACAGGGTGAAGTTCACAAACATAGCACATTCATAAACTTAACGTTGGGGGTAAATGTCTTATAACATCTGTTTCCTTTCATGGAACGCCTTGACATTTCATACATGCATTCATCTGATGACCCTCTATCATGCTGTAGCAAATCCACAACCCACCACCCAACCCTTACCCAAAGGTCATGGTCACAAACTTAGCATATTCATAAACTTAAGTTGGGGTAAATGTTGTGTAACTTCTGTTTCTTTACAGGGAACACTTTGATCTTTCATACATGCATTCATCTGATGATCCTTATTGTGCTACATCAAATCCATGACCCCACCCCTTTCCCCAAGATCAACATCATAAACTTAACGTTGCAGTAAATGTCTTTTTATAACTTCTGTTTCTTTACAGGGAACGCCCTGATGTTTCATACATGCATTCATCTCATGATACTCTATCGTGCTATAGCAAATCCATGACCCACCCCCACCATCCCTTTCCCCGAGGTCAATATCACAAACATAGCACATTCATAAACATAACGTTGGGGTAAATATCTTATAACATCTGTTTCCTTTCATGGAACGCCTTGATATTTCATACATACATTCACTTGATGATACTCTATCGTGTTGTAGCAAATCCATGACACACCGCCCACCCCTTACCCCAGGGTCAAGGTCACAAACTTAGCACATTCATAAACTTAACGTTGGGGTAAATGTCTTATAACATCTGTTTACTTTCATGGAACGCCTTGATATTGCATACATGCGTTCCTCAGATGACCCTATATCATGCTGTAGCAAATCCACAACCCACGACCAAACCCTTACCCCAAGGTCAAGGTCACAAACTTAGCATGTTCATAAACTTAACGTTGGAGTAAATGTTGTGTAACTTCTGTTTCTTTACATGGAACGCTTTGATATTTCATACATGCTTTCATGTGATGATTCTCTATTGTGCTACAGCAATTCCATGCCCACCCCCCACCTCTTTCCCCAAAGTGAAGGACACAACTTAGCACATTCATACATGCATTCCTCATGTAAATAGCTATCATGCTGTAGAAAATCACCAACTTAGTGCGTTCATAAACTTAAAGTTGGGTTACATTTTTGTTTTGCTTCTGTTTTCAGGGAGCGCATTGCTATTTCATACATGCATTCATCTTAATATGCCATATTATGCTATAGCAAACCCATAACCCACATTGCACCACTGACCCCAATGTCAAGGTCCACCGCACGCCCCTTAACCCAAGGTCAAGTTATATAATATTCATGTTTTTTTAAGCAACTGTGCCAAGTTTGAGTGAAGGTTGCCAACAGGCGAGCTTCGTTGTCTTCTGACAACTCTTGTTCCTTTTATTTCGGCATACATTATAGAGAATAGTAGGTTACTGCCATGAATGGGAAAAATATCCGGCAAGGCTCAAGAATTTCTTTATTTCTCATCAGAAGTATATGTTGTGACCACTCATTTGAACCCTCTCGCCGAGACGGTTCAAATGAGTGGTCACAACATGTACTTTGGTTCAGAAATAAGGAAAATAGATAGAGAATAGTAGGTTAGTGCCGTGAATGGGAAAAAATATCTGGCAAGGCTCAGGAAACGGGATGGGCGAGGCTCTGCCGAGCACATCCCGTTTCTGTGCCGCGCCAGATATTTTTTCCCATTCACGGCACTAACCTACTATTCTATTTATCCCGTCAACACCTACAAATGGCTGTAAAATGCAAAAATAGTATTGACTTGTTATCAAAAATGTTTCACGGCACCTTGTTGCACGGCACATACGTACCGTGTTGACGGGATAAATCATGTTCCTGTAATGAAATAAGAAGAAAAAAATATACGTAGACTTAATATAAATAAATATAAAAAATAATTGTTCATTGAAGATGTCATAGTGGAACTGGCATATTTCAGCTAATTAAACTGACCAAAGCTTTGTATCTTTCTTGATACATTTATTTCATATTATCAAATTGTATTATTTACAAAAATGAAAAAAAAAAAAGTAACTGTTGTTCATTAGACCTTGAAATTTAATGCGATTTTTTAGTATGCGGATGTATTTCATCATGTTAAGCTATTTGCCGAATCATGTGCGAAGTGACTAATATTAAATAGGTGCTACCTATAACACGGATATACATGTACGCATATTTGTATGTAGTACAACTACGGTGGCTTAAAAGGACACGCGCCCCTGAAATGGCTGTGATAATGTAATAAATACAGTATAGGAGCTTTTGGTAATTCCGATCGTGACGTCATTTTCGCGCATGCGTAAATAGCTGGCCGTCAATCGATCGGCCAGTGGCCTATTGTGTTTCTTCACGGAGCGTTACAATGGATTTGACAACACAGCAAAATATGTCAAGTGTGTCTCTCTACGTCAAAGGGTTGGATAGAGACACGAGAGACAGATATTTCTCAAATATTATGTATGAAAAAACTCTAGATCGCTACCAGAACCGTTCCAGATTCCATAGAAAATTACTATTTTAAACGTGTTATTTTGTTGTGATACGATGATCGAGGTCGTGTCCGACCAAACTTAGAAGCCTTGTTCATATATATAGAGAGAGAGAGAGAGAGAGAGAGAGAGAGAGAGAGAGAGATTTATACCGATGAAAGCCGAAATACGCCGAATGCCTGTGGTCTGATTGTATACATGTAGGATGTGTTTATTGACCTGCCACCATAATTATATAGAATACGTATGGCATCAACTAGACTTCGATATGATTATTTATTACACTAGTGTAATACTTGAAATAGTTACGGTTTATTGTTACACATCCAGGCTACAGGTCTGATTGTAAAGGTTATTTATTTACTTGTCACGTCATAAATATAATGGTGGACATTGTGTGGTACCAGAAATAGTTACTGTTCATTATAAGACATCCAGGTAACAGGTACGATTGTTGATATATATATATATATATGTTAGCTTGCCACCTCATAAATACAATGATAAGCACATGTATATTACCAGAAATAGTTATTGTTTCGTATAGCACATCTAGCTAATAATGAATCTGGTACCAGATCAGGCTATTGTAAGTGCAATTACGTGTAGAGCTGTGTTTATGATCCCGCCACCCTCTCCCAATACAGGTGAGGTACTGGTTCTACCTTGTCACCACTATTAACCCTTTCCACACCACAGTGTTTGCAAACAATGTAGATCCAGATGAACCGGCTCATAATGATCGTCAGGATCTGCACTGTTTGCAAGTACTTTTATCATTAGGAAACACGCATTTGTTTATGAATGAATTGATCTAAATGCTTTTTTTCTAACAATTGATTGGTCTGAAAATTAGTTGGACCATTCCAGGTCAGTTTCTTGGGTCACACACCTTGAGAATGTCAACGACACAGTATAATGAGTATATTATATTCTTTAGTTACTTGCACTGACACAGTGGACATCATAGTTTTCGAGTATTTATTAAACATGCATATCAACATTATACATGCCTTTATATACTCCGTGTTTCCCACTTGGTCAACACCAGTAGCCTATTTCATCAACATTGCAAAGTATACTTTACTAGCAAAGTATACTTTGATGGAGTAATCATTTATTTTTCCTGAAATGCATTATTTCATATAGAACTAACAAATGCATATATTTCATGATTAAAAGTATGCATAATTATTATACTGAATTTATTACATTATCACAGCCAAATTGGCTGTGATAATGTAATAAATTCAGTATAATAACAATTAATAAATTTATCATAAAATTGAAAATTTCTCCCTCAAAGTAATAACTTTACTAACTTTACTAACTTTGCTAGTAAAGTATACTTTGAAATGTTGATGTAATAGGCTACTGTTGTTACACTACTCTTATATTTAATACTTTGTATCGTAGCCCTATAACTTTTAACCCTTAGAACGCTGAAAAAGAAAATTGTCATCTGCTGATTTTAAATAATTTTCTATTTAAAATCATGTTTTGGAAACTAATTAGAATCGTCTCAGCTTGAGACAATTCTACTGTGCTGCCAAAACACGATTTTGAGACGAAGCGAGAATAAAATACTAAATCAGCTGACAAAAAAATTGGTTTCCAGCGCTTTAATGCTACTTGTTTGTCAGTATCTCTGTTAGTACAACCAAATACCACACATTCTTTCCCCATCAGATATTGTCAGTAAATACCGATAATAATTACTATTGAGACACACAGAGCAATGTAAATACGCTCTGGAACAATGGCTTCGCCGAAGCAAGAAGCTTACGGCCAGCTATTTAGTAACAGGAATACACCATGCATGACGTCAGCTCAAAACCTCCTATAATAAAAAATAATAAATTTATCCTTAACTTGAAAATATCTCCCTCAACGTGTACTTAGCAAGATAAGTATACTTTGCAATGTTGGTGAAATCGGCTACAGGTCACTCAAATGACCGCATCACCCTAAGCGATGTCCAATTAGCCCCCGTTCTATTTCCAACGCCAAAAGCGACATTATCTTCCCCGTATCTACATATACATGCATTTGTATACAATGTACCTGATACACATCGAATATAACTATGTAGATACATGCATACTTTAGTATGTAAACCAGACATCCCCATATGCGTGGCCTTCGGCATAGGAATATTTTACGCTCCTTTGTACTGAACTATTTCCTAATCGAGCCTGATATTATCTCCCTTATCGCATCGCCGTTTATTGCCGATTATGATTTCGAAATATTTCCCATAAATGACGCTGAAACTAAAAAACGAGCAGTGTTATATTTGGTGTGAAAATCGATCCCGTATGCTATGTGATTTTGTTGATTTGGACATAATTTGCGAACTTTTCTACTGATGTTTGAATGGGGGATCGTAGCTAGTTATTTCCCTTTGAATGTATTTATAGAAATCCGGTCCAACTTGTACATTGTATGGCCTAATTGCTTATAAAAAGCGAATACCGTATGATTTGTTGTGTAAAAAAGCCGTTATAGTGTGTTCGACTAGTGTTGATCTGATCCGGAACTGCATTATTTGCCAGAATCAAATTTTCACACATATTAATTGTATTGCAATCGGTGTAGACCCAGATCAGACTGCACATATGTGCAGTCTGATCTGGGTCTACCCTGATTGCAGTCTTTATTTTTGCAAGATATTCAGCAAGAAATAAACGCTAAAAAGAACCAAAGGACCGGATCTCTATAAATAGATTTACAAAGGGAAATAACTAGCTAGGATCCCACATAAAACAATATATCGATGAAATGGTTGACAATGTCCGGTTAGCGAAATGGATGTCCGGTCAGCCTATTGATACAGAGCGCGCTTCTCACCACTGCGGCCAGGGTTCGAACCTCGACTGGGGCAGTATGTGAAATGGTATGATGTTCGCCAGACCGGTCAAGTGCGTTTCCCCCGGTTGCTCTCTACAGAACCGCTACAGAAAACATGTTAGGTGATCAAACGGTACAGCTTCAATGAATGATGATGTGCTTAACAAATAAATTTTATCTAACATTTGTGTTGATTTAATATGATAATTATTATATTCGATGACTGATTTTATAAGAAACTCGGCATAGCCTCTTTAGTTAAGGAATATGTAAACTCAGTTAATAAATGTCATATTATGTATCATTCGTAAGACCCTCTATACGTATATCAGGGATTCCGCTGGGGAAAATAAAAAAATCGCCACTTCAAAAAAAAAGAAAAAAAAGGAATAACCAATAGGATAAAAATAAACAATTAGCGATAACAAATTACAATTTTCGATTTTTTTTCTTTTTTTTTTTCGAAAATTGTAATTTTCTATCGCCAATTATTTATTGTTATCGCCAATTGCGAAAGTGGCGATCGCCAGCGGAATCCCTGGTATGTACACACACACCACACATACGGCCGAGAAGTGATACGACAGTGTATGCCCTCAGTGCATACTTATGTATGTGTACAAATCGGTTAAACTGATGCTATCTGGCGAGGTAAGTTCATGTAAATGTGTACATATGTACATTGTAGGTCAGAGCAATGTTGTAAAAGTTAATGAGATGCAAATGAAAGAGACAAGATCTGACACCCCTTACGGACAATAATTGTATAGTACAAGTACTAGAATTGATAACTACAAAGCCTGCCATACGAAACGGCCTCATATTCGCATGAAATTGTTTACCGTGTATACAATTACATTCAATGTACGTAATATACGTTTGCAGTCTACTGGTTGAGAATGCGTAGGATAATGTATCGATGGGATTCGCCCTTACCAGTATCCCCAGACCTCGGATTCATTATTGGTTTTCTGATATGTCATAGTTGAATCCATTAAAATGTATGAGTAGTAAGGCTAGTACTAAATTAATATCTATCACTTTAAGGCGTGGGGCTACGTCAGTCTTGTGCGGTGAGAAGCTGGTATCAGATCAAGCTGTTCTAATTTCAGGGCTGAATATTATAGGGTTAACTGTATTGTAATTTTTAAATTTGCGGCGTATATCAGAAAATGATAGGTCGGAAAATCTGTTTAATGGCGACGCGCTAGCTGAGCCATTAAACATGTTTTCCGACCTATCATTTTCTGATATACGCAGCATTTCAAAATTACAATGGGGTGAACCTATTTCTAATGCACTCCTTTACTACTGGCGTAGGAGCGCATATTGAAATAATTTGCGACCGTTCATCAACAATGATATACCTGTAATGTATGACCATCCGCCAATCAGATTGCGTGATATTTATAGAGTGCATTACAAATACAGTTTACGTAAATGTTCAGTTCTGATTTTGGAATCAGGATCTGCACTGTTTGCAAATAATTTTCATATTTTTAGAACAAAAACACCTTTTCATAAATGGACTAGTCGGAAAATCAGTTAGTGACGACTGGATTGGTCGGAAAATTAACATATCACAGTCCATTCCAGTTACTAAGGGTTGAAAGGGTTAAATTACTATAGCGTTTGATAGGCCGTTAATGACCATTAAATAAATAAATACGTGAACAATGATCCGTTGGTCACTTCATTTTATCCCGTCAACTATGTCGCTACTAGACGTGAAAAGCAGGTACGTGTATTTTTTCTCGTTCACGTCTAGTAGATACGTCATTATGTATGACGTTACGTCATTATGTGAATGACGTAACACGATAATCTTGTCGCTTCAGAAGACAAACTTATGAGGCCACAAATGCATTTTTAGAGACATTTGAACAACTTTGATGTGGTTAACGGGATAAATAGAATATTATTATAGTGTCATGAACGTGAATAAATATCTGACTCGGCTCGAAATCAGGATGTGCTCGGCAAGCCTCGCCCATCCTGATTTCTCAGCCTCGACAGATATTTATTCACGTTCATGACACTATACTAATATTCTCTATATAATGATTGCAGTTTTCAGAGGAATAAGGGGACTAACTCCCTTAGAAGTTTAACCCTATTTTCATTTCCTACTGATGCCTTACATTGTTCGCCTCTAACATAACTGGTAAACATTGAAATACAGGAAATCCACGATACATCCACCATTGAAGAGGCCAGTGTAAGATTGTGGACTACTTCCCGGAGGGATTTAGCCCCCTTCTTTCACAAAACCTTTCAATCTTAAACCTCTTTTTTTGTTATGTTTTATTTCACTTTTCAATACATCATGTACATTGTATAGCAATTGAACATAATCATGATAATAATAGTATCTAATTATAAGATTATAATTCGACGTAAGTGTCCAAATTTTAAAGAAAATTAGATGCAACAAAGACAAAATCATTCGTTCTACGTACTTTGAAAAGTTTATAATGTGAAATCATCTTTAAGTTGCAGAACCACCGGCAGCTGTTTGTAAAGTCGAACTATCAATATGTTATATTGTTAGATTGTGTTCACTAAAATAGGACATTTAAAAGACCCGGAGAGGTGGACTTAATATGGCTGTGTGAAGGTAGCACTACAATCGCAGATCGACAATCAACATTCAAATCGAATGTCGAGTTGAATGTAGAGCTGTAAAGTTAGGATATGTAGACCACTTGAATGAACAGCTGGCTAGTTCCAATGCGCTGCTGGCTCTGCAAGTTTGAATGTCGATTGCAGAGCCAGCTGTACATTGGAAGTACCCAGCTGTACATTCAGATTGAACTGACAATACATGTTTGAATGTCGATTGCAGAGCCAGCTGTACATTGGAAATACCCAGCGTTACATTCAGAATCAACCGACAATACGAGTTTGAATGTCGATTGCAGAGCCAGCTGTACATTGGAAGTACTCAGCTCTACATACATATTCATCGGAAAATATATGTTTGAATGTCGATTGCAGAGCCAGGTCTACATTGAAAATACCCAGCTCTACATTCAGATTGAACGGAAAATATGAGTTTGTATGTCGATTGCAGAGCCAGCTGTACATTGGCACTAGCTAGCTGTACATTCACTTTGTACTGTGAGTACAAATGTCCATTGCAGAGCCAGCAGCGCATTGGAACTAGCCAGCTGTTCATTCAAGTTGTCTACATATCTTAACTTTACAGCTCTACATTCAACACGACATTCGATTTGAATGTTGATTGTCGATCTGCGAGTGCAGTGCTAACTTCACACAGCCACTATATTATGTTTTTTTTTTACAGAACTGGTAAACATCGAAATACAAGAAATTCACGATACAGCGAACATCGCTAGACAGAAACGATCGATAATCGATCTACCAGATGCAATCGATATAAAAGTTGCACTGACCCACGGCGATATACGGATATCAGCACGACGTAACCATGACCTCGACGTCAATATACCGGTGTACGTCATGCAAGACGGACACGTGGTCAAAGATACGCTTCCACATATCCCGGTATGTACAAATAACGGCACCGTGTCTTACACGGTATAACAGCTATTCACATGTTACTTTGTCAAGGAACAAATCCTTAATCGATGTTTAATAATCGCCAAACACGACTACCGTAAAAAGTATATACATGTATTGCAAGTGCGGTTCCATTGCCCAGCTCAATACATTTTAATTTTACGTGTTACATTGGTGTATATTTATGATGATACTGGCAAAGCACAGCCGCATACCGTGCCATAGTCGTATGTCTGATTTACAGTGGACCATCTCTAAACCAGACACCCTGGGGACCTCACAGACTGTCCGGTTTAGAGAGGTTCCACTGTATTTCCGTTTTGCTTCAGAACGCTGCACTGTATCAAGATGTCAAGACTGGTTCCTCATTGTTAGTCAGTACAGCTAAGTCAGAGATAAGCGGACGGACAAACAGAAGCCTAAGTATTGTAAGTTGGATTATTGTAAACTAACGTTGGCTGATGAAAATGACGTTTATATGAGAGAAGCTCTATGATGATTTTGTATCAAAGTATCTCATGAAAAAGATATACAAAATTTGCGATATTTTCCATAATGTCGGAACCTGACGAAATGCTCAGAGCAAAAGAAAATTTAACCAGCTTTCGACTGTAACGTTGTAGTGATAATAATAATCGTTTTTATCCCTTCAACACAGTGCCGTGAAACATTTTTGATATCCAGTCAATACTATTTTTCATTTTACAGCCATTTGTAGGTGTTGACAGGATAAATAGAATAGTAGGTTAGTGCCGTGAATGGGAAAAAAATATCTGGCGCGGCACGGAAACGGGATGTGCTCGGCAGAGCCTCGCCCATCCCGTTTCCTGAGCCTTGCCAGATATTTTTCCCATTCACGGCACAAACCTACTATTCTCTATATTCTCTCAGGTCACATAATACATGACAACATGAGGTATGTATAATACGAGCATGAAAATGGAATGACACAATGGCTAAACATGTACAAGTGTAGTATAGCAATAACTAAGCTAAATTGAGACGGTGGATACATTACGGAATTGAAGTTGGAAAGTTTGCAAACATGGAATATGTAGTCCTATCTAATAGATATGTATCATGATACAATGGTTCATATAAATATGCAGGTTATACATTTTTAGCTCGACTATTCGAAGAATAGTTAGAGCTTATGTTGTCACCCCGGAGTCGGCGTCGGCGTGCGTCGGCGTGCGTCGGCGGCGTCGGCGTCGGCGTCGGCGTCGGGGTCGGCGTCGGCGTCGGCGTCACGCCGTCACGCCTTGGTTAAGGTTTTTAGTCAAGCTTGTATATGCAATACTACTGGCCCTACACCCACCATACTTGGACAACTTCATCTCCTAGTGATGTACATCAATAATCCCTGATCTATATTTGACATTGACCTACATTTCCTCTTGAATTACATACTTAATTCCCCTTGGTTAAGGTTTTTAGTCAAGCTTGTACATGGAATACTAGTGTGCATACAGACACCATACTTGGACAACCTTTTTTCATAGGGATTTACATCAATAACCCCTGATCTATATTTGACCTTGACCTACATTTCCTCTTGAATTACTTAGTTAATTCCCCTTGGTTAAGGTTTTTAGTCAAGCTTGTATATGGAATACTCCTGGCCCTACACCCACCATACTTGGACAACTTCATCTCCTAGTGATGTACATGAACAACCCCTGACCTATATATGACCTTGACCTACATTTAACCTTGAATTACTTAGTTAATTCCCCATTGGCTAAGGTGTTTACTCAACCTTGGTTAAGGTTTTTAGTCAAGCTTGTACATGGAATACTAGTGTGCATACATGCACCATACTTGTACAAGCTTTTCTCATAGGGATGTACATCAATAGCCCCTGATCTATATTTGACCTTCGCCTACATTTCCACTTGAATTACTTAGTTAATTCCCCTTGGTTAAGGTTTTTACTCAACCTTGGTTAAGTTTTTTAGTCAAGCTTGTACATGGAATACTATTGTGCATACATGCACCATACTTGTACAACTTCAAGTCCTAGTCATGTACATCAACAACCCCTGACCTATATTTGACATTGACCTACATTTAACATTGAATTACTTGATGGAATACTATTCTGCATACAGACACCATACTTGGATACGTTTTTCTCATAGGGATGTACATCAATAACCCCTGACCTATATTTTACCTTCACCTACATTTAACCTTGAATTATTAACTTATTTCCACTTGGTTAAGGTTTTTAGTCAAGCTTGGTTAAGGTTGTACTCAAACTTGGTTAATGTTTATAGTCAAGCTTGTATATGAAATACTCCTGGGCCTACAACAACCATAGTTGGACAACTTCATCTCCTAGTGATGTACATCAACAACCCCTGACCTATATTTCACCTTGACCTACATTTAACCTTCAATTACTTACTTAATTCCCCTTGGTTAAGGTTTTAGTTAACCTTGGTTAAGGTTTTTAGTCAAGCTTGTACATGGGATACTATTGTGCATACAGACACCATATTTGGACAACATTTTCTCATCGGGATGTACATCAATAACCCCTGATCTATATTCGACCTTCACCTAGATTTAACCTTGAATTACTTAGTTAATTCCTCTTGGTTAAGGTTTTTAGTCAACCTTGGTTAAGGATTTTAGTCAAGCTTGAAGATAGAATATTATTGTGCATACATACACCATACTTGGACAACCTTTTCTCATAGGGATGTACATCAATCACCCCTGATCTATATTTGACCTTGACCTACATTTCCTCTTGAATTACTTACTTAATTCCCCTTGGTTAATGTTTTTAGTCAAACTTGTATATGGAATACTCCTGGGCCTACAGCAACCATGACATTGACCTACATTTAACCTTGAATTACTTACTTAATTTCCCTTGGTTAAGGTTTTTAGTCAACCTTGGTTATGGTTTTTATGCAGGCCGCGGCCACCTTGTTTGTCAAGCTATGTGTACATCGACAACCCTCGTAGTCGAGCTATGCTGTTCTCCTACAGCTCTTGTTTTCATTGGGAGGGCAGTGTAATTTCAACAACTTATCAACCTGATAGACAATGCTCATATTTTTCTTATATTGAGAGGTATCTTTATGTGGTACAGTGGGGTCAGCGTGTACACACGAACGAACACGACAGGCCTGTCGACTGTCCAACAGAGGAGCATTCGCACACTGAGCGTCCCGACTGCCAGACGATGGTGATCAAGCAATTTGGTGATCACCTTGTAGAACCCCTCTAAGACAAATAACGTAGTAGTTCAGTCTACAATCATACTTTAACCCTTTCACTGGAATGGATTTGACATGTTAATTTTGCAACCAATCCAATTGTCACAAACTAATTTTCAGACTAGTCCATTTATGAAAAGTGGGTGTTTTTTGTTTTCAAAATTATGAACATTACTTTCAAAAAATGCAGATCCTGATGAGACGGCTCGTTACGAGCCGGCTCATCTGGATCTGCACTGTTTGCCTAAACAGATATAGCGGGCTTTCGGGTTCAAAGGGTTAATTGGCACGCACTCGACCGTATAGTGGAATTAGCCTAACTCTCAGAGTCGCGGATTAACACCCGTGTCCACACTATCAAACGACAACCCAATGCGACCCTGCGTGGGTCCGACCTTTTAACCAACCGAAATTGAGCGTATAGCACTAGTAAGCACGTTGCACACTGACTAGACAGTCCCAACAGACAGTCTTATATAGTATATGCATGCCATTTAATGCTATTCATTCAGAATTATCTGGTTTCAGCCAGAGCTACACCGAGTATTATTTATCAATACGTCCGTCACACCGATATGAACTCTCAGGAACGTGCTATGTCGTTACCGAACGTCATCTACAGCAACGACCAACGTCAAAACGTACACTGCTTGCCACGGGCCCGTTTCACTAAACTTCGTAAGACGAAGACGTTCGTCAGTGCGAAATTTATTCAAATAACATTGACACTGCCATCCAGGGGCCCGTTTCACTAAACTTCGTACGACTAAAATGTTCGTAAGTGCCAATTTAGAATCGTCTGGAAATTTCAATTGATGGATTTACATTTATTGAGCATGGGCTGCATATGCAGCATATGCTCATTAAATGTGATTCCAATACTAGTTTACAAGAACGCATCGTTAATGTGAAATTTACAGACTATCATAATTGTGCACGTACTAACATTATAGTCGTACGAAGTTTAGTGAAACGGCCCCCAGGGCTCTAAGAACACGTGTCATATGCAAACGTGAAACAATACCACTTTCACTGATAAAACAATTGAAATGTACCCGACACATATTTGTCATGAGAAAATATGTGTTCATTATTTGTAGAATATAACAAATAAGCAAATATACATCATTCATTTACTATTCAATATAAAAAAATCAACACTTAGTCTACACTATTGTATATAATCGTGCATACACGTGATATATTTATCTACTAATATAATATGTTTCTAGTTCGGCGTTTTCCGTCACAAGTCCGAGCACTTCGCTATACAGACGACGGATGACGATGTGCGCGGCGACCTACGTCACACAGTGTCTAAGTTGCCACAGCAACGTGTCGTATTTCAGGACCCAATTATAGCCGGTAAGATTCAATAATATTCAGTTGACTGCGTGTTCTTTTCACATGCTGAGTATCATTTTATATAATTATCAAGGTGTATGTTCACGTGGTAACAACAACAACAACGTCGTCCACTCTAAAGTAAGTATTATTTGATATTTTCCTTAATATGCAACGGATTTTAATGAAATATGGCGCCGCAAACGCGTCTTCGTGAGATGCATATGGTGGTCCAGGGAGTTTGGCACAGACTTATGTCGTTTTTGCAAAGAATCGATTCGACAGAAGTTTGGGAAAAAACACAGAGACCACCAGATGCAGCTTAACAAGACGCGTTCGATGCTGCACTATATTTCATCAAAATCCGTTACGTAATAAGGACAATATAAAAGAATACGTACTTTCAATCGGAGTTGTTGTTGTTGTTAGCACCACGTGATCATACACCTTGATTATGCAATCTCTCGTAAAGCTAAGATATCAGAAAATATATTGAGATGTGATATTCAATCGCACATGTTTAACCCTTCCTACGCTGTTGATGGAAATTGCCGTCTGCTGTTTTTCATTTTTGCATTAATTCTTAACAAAAAAATGGTTTTGACAGCACATGAGAATCTTCTCCACTGGAGACGATTCTCATGTGCTGTCAAAACCATGTTTTTGTCGATAAATATTGAAAATAAAATATTTTCAGCAGACGACAACATTTAATTCAGCGTAGTAAGGGTTAATAGCGGGATATAATGTATCAATGTCCGTCTTCCACTTACGCAACGAAGGAGAGCAGCAGCCGACTGATACGTGTGTGCAACATTTCCACACCTTTCAAACAACTTTATTAAGGACGAAATACAAGCTAAATTTACAAATCCAGAGGTATACTGTGCGTAAGGATGCACATGCACAATTAAAGGTACATGCCCACTCAGTAAGCACAACATGTTCTTTATAGGAATTAAATAAGTGTATAATTGTGTCACTATTCCACCAGTTATAAAAATTACGAGTGCCCGCTATACAGATATAATGATTTAGTAATATTTATTTTACTGATAGTGACGCGCGGTGGTATCAGACTATTTTCATATGCAAATGAGGCATGATATGTTTTAATTATTTGTACTAATTAAATGCGTCACCTGAAAAAAATAATATTTTCGACAAATTATTAAATATGATCATTGCACATCAAAAAATAAATACAAAGAATAAATAGTAATGTCTGTTAACATTTAAAAGAAACACTGTTATCGCCCCTGATATCAGCGTGGAAATTTGCTGTCTGATATAAAATGTATAATAATGCTAGTCCATACGTGTGGTAATGGTGTATGAATGTTTATTTTTTAAGAAAATGTCTCGGATGATGTTTCAGATATACAGAAGATTTTATGCCTACTGAGTGGGCATGTACCTTTAAGTGTGTTTTGGTTACTGGTCGTATTATTTATGAATTTGTAACAGGAATTCTCTCACAGTGAAAGTCATGCTATAACAACTGACAGGACTTAATAAAATGCTGAACTATGTTTAATGCTTGATGTTTGACATTTTACACGCACCTTGTGTTTGCAATACTACTGTATGTGTGTGACACGGCTGCTATTCGAATCCTGGTCACGGCACCAAATGCGATGTAGCAATATGATATCTCGTGGGCCAAGGAGAAAGCACACCACATGATGTATTGTGCCAACTATGACTGTTTTCAGATGACATACACCTGAGGCAACATCTACACAGAAAGTCATCTCGAACGAAACGTCAAACAGGACGCTACGTGATAGAGCTTTTCTGTGTCACGGACTACGCTGTTTATAAATTGTAAGTAACAAAAACATGAATAATCTATACTCTAGATTCCATTCTTGGTTCTACACTTTCCCGCGAATTGTCAGAGATATGAAATACAATTTTCTCTCCAACAATACCACCCACAGGGGCTGGTGATCCAGCATTTGGGGAACGAGTGGGTTGTCTAGTTGCGAAGGTAACTCTTGCAATCTACTCCCGCACCGTCTGTAGCTAGCTACGGACGGAACGGGAGTAATTGCAAGAGTTACCTTTCGCAACTAGGGGTTTGTCCTGTTTTCGAGCTCTTTTCGGCATTTAAATTCAGACTCCAACTGTTGGTAAACTGTGATCTATGTAAACTCCGTGGCTGAACGGGGGGGGGGGGGGGTGCAATCCCGGAACCCCCACCCCACTCCATATTCACCCCTGACCCACCAGAGGCACTTTGTGGTATGAACGACACAACTCTCTTTCAATAATACCCGCTTTTACTCTGATACTAAATATCTAGAAGGTATGACACTCGCCATATTGTCAATCAACGGAAGTGGATTATTTACTTTGGGCCCGGCTCGCTGATTCAGTACATGTAATCATGATAATTGTATCGCCCGAAAAGGCCGGGACCAGCAGGGTAACACAATACAGTAAACCTATCTAAACAGGACAGCAGTACCGCATCGGTTTTTGTAGCTTTAACTGTACTGTACTGATATTGGTAATGCCTGTTCGTGATGGCAATGATACAAACATGTATTGAAGAACTCATATACCCGAATTACAGTTGGACCTATA
This sequence comes from Conchocele bisecta, assembly GCA_029237695.1. Taxonomy (NCBI): domain Eukaryota; kingdom Metazoa; phylum Mollusca; class Bivalvia; order Lucinida; family Thyasiridae; genus Conchocele; species Conchocele bisecta. Next base: position 61,882,695 of record CM055280.1, read on the forward strand.
TAAACCGGACACCATGGGACTCATGGGAGAGGTTTCACTGTACGTATTGTAATTTATCAATGCAATCAAACACGGTGCCGTGAAATATTTTTGATGTCAATACGACCTAATCACTGCGTAGGAATATGCGCGGTTGTCATACTAGTCGATTCTCCGATTTTGAGGATGCGGCTGGGGTTATTCTTTGCATTTTAAAGCTGTTTGTAGCGATGACATGATGAATAGAATAGTAGGTTAGTGCCGTGAATGGGAAAAATATCTGGCGCGGCACGGAAACGGGATGTGCTCGGCAGAGCCTCGCCCATCCCGTTTCCTAAGCCTTGCCAGATATTTTGTCCCATTCACGGCACTAACCTACTGTTCTCTTATGTCCTTTTTCAGTTGGTATGACAGAACATCCGGTACAAACAGAAGGAACGACGCCAAACAGTTACTGAGACAATATTATGCGTATTTGGTGAACGGGGTGAGTGGCATTATTTCCATGGAAACATGCATTACAACTGTCAATTGTTCACATTGCTTGTGATTGTATCTCTATGGGTGTCTATGTATGCATATAATTATTATAATCTTAAACCAACATGTATTTGTCATTTAATTTTGATCCTGAGAGACGTTAAAGGTACATACCCACTATGTAGTCACAAAATGTTCTTTACGGGAATTAAATAATGTATAATTTTGTCACAGTTCTAAATATTACAGGTGCCCGCTATACAGATATAATCATTTAGTAATATTTGTTTTACTGATAGTGACGCGCGGTGGTGTCAAACTATTTTCATATGCAAATGAGGCATGATATTTTTTAATTATTTATACTATTTAAATGCATCACCTAAATAAAAAATATTTTCGAAAGATTATAAAGTATGATCATTGTACATCAAAAAATAAATAGAGATAATAACTATTAATGTCCGTTAGTGTTTGAATGAAACACGGTTATCGCCCCTGATATCAGTGCGCACATTTACGTCTGATATAAAGTGTATACTAATGCCAATTATTACGTGGGGTAATAATGAATGAATATTTATTTTGTAAGAAAATGTCTCAAATGATGTCTCTGATATAAAGAACACGTTGTGCCTACTGAGTGGGCTTGTACATTTAACCCGAAGCCTCTGTCTATAACGCAGGGCGATGTAGACAGGAAATTCGGGTTAGAAAGGCGTGTATTACTGTTCATAGATATCGTCACGTTTCGAATTTTTGATCGTTTATAAACATAATGATATATATTGTACGTTTTCATCACTACTCCGGGTATTAATTCACATGCGTGCAGATCACAACCAACTCTAATAAAACAGGTAAGAAATACTATAATAACTAGTAATATCGACACTTAAGATAAAAAATCGTCCATACAGTTGCATACAATCAAAAGAAAATGACACTTTAAGACTACTCAATAACACAGCTCTTCGAATTGTCAGCCGTTTTATACCTTTGTCCAGATAAAGTGATGTTATTTTGACAAAAAATAGTTGCGAACAGTAATTGTGCAATCTAATCGCGTACCGTCCGTAGCCAGACTGGCTACGAACGGTACGCGAGTAGATTACAAGAGTTACTGTTCGCTTCTAGACAAAATGATGATGACGCCAACTATGTTAATAGATGTGTTATTGAATGTTTAACAAATGTTCTTGTAAAGGATATACATGTACTTGTCATAGAGAATAGTAGGTTAGTGCCGAGAATGGGAAAAAATATCCGGCAAGGCTGAAGAATTTCTTTATTTCTCATCAGAAGTATATGTTGTGACCACTCATTTGAACCGTCTCGCCGAGACGGTTCAAATGAGTGGTCACAACATATAGTTTGGTTCAGAAATAAGGAAAATATATAGAGAATAGTAGGTTAGTGCCGTGAATGGGAAAAAAATATCTGGCAAGGCTCAGGAAACGGGATGGGCGAGGCTCTGCCGAGCACATCCCGTTTCCGTGCCGCGCCAGATATTTTTTCCCATTCACGGCACTAACCTACTATTCTATTTATCCCATCAACACCTACAAATGGCTGTAAAATGCAAAAATAGTATTGACTGGATATCAAAAATGTTTCACGGCATCGTGTTTCACGGCACATACGCACTGTGTTGACGGGATAAATTTAATATTAATGCTATGGGTTATATTTGTCGACAGATTGACGCGCGGTACGCTGGAATTACGGGACAAACCTTCACCATGGATATCGTGTCGGCCGGCCTCTACATCGCCGACGTATGTATTTACATAGCATATGTTACATACATGTAGATGATCTTGCAGGAGTGACGATCTTCTATGGTATTTATTAAAACTTTTACAGATTTCATCATAAGAAATGAGGCTATATCGAGTCTCTTATGAAATTAGTCAACGAGTTTAAAGGTACATGCCCACGTGCCAGGTTATACTATAGGGAGGCATATGTTTTTCGCCCATTCGTTACAAATGACATTGTTAGGGTAAAATAAAGTCATTAACCATTCCCCGACGATATAATTGGCAGTATTTCACTTCGTATATCAAACAGGAATTTCCACGCTGATATCAGGGGCGATAACCGTGTTTCCTTGAAATGTTAACTGACATTTCTATTTATTCTCTGTATTTATTTTTTGATATGCAATGATCATACTTTATAATCTGTCGAAAATATTATTTTTTCAGGTGACTCATTTAATTAGTATAACTAATTAAAAAAATATCATGCCTTATTTGCATATTAAAATAGCCTGATACCACCGCGTGTCACTATCAGTACAATAACTATTACTAAATGAGTATATCTGTACAGTGGGCACTCGTAATGTTTAGAACTGATGGAATAGTGACACAATTATACACTTATTTAATTCCTATAAAGAACATTTTGTACTTACTGAGTGGACATGTACCTTTAATAAGTATCTTATTAAATATAATTATACATTACAGTATCATGTAAATCAGACTTCCCAAACAACATCATACGTTACCTAACCCTTTCGACCCTAATTCTGTAGCATGGTACGTTCCACGTTAGGACTATTCAATTACTGTCTGTTTCACGAAAGCTGCCCAAATTTTACGGCCATATAAACAATTTAAAAGCAATATTTTTTTGGATAATATTAAATTAAAGGAAAATTTAAGAATGAGCCTTCTTTTTATTTCGAAAAATTTGGTAAAATATTTATTTTATTGCGAAAAAAACAATTTCCCCATGTTAAATTCCCATAGACAAATCAATTTTTCGTAATAAAATCAATATTTGACCAAATTTCAAGAAATAAAAAGAAGGCTCATTTTTAAATTTTCCTTTAATTTAATATTACCGCAAATAATACTGGTTTTGAATTGTCTATATAGCCGTAAAATTTGGGCAGCTTTCGTTAAACAGACTATAGTAATAAAAGTGGTATTGTTCAAAACCATAATAATGATGACAAACACTGCATATCTTGGCGAGTCATTACGTGTACGAACCGGTACATCGGGATCTACATTGTTTGCCAATGTTGGTTGTATGGTATTTAAAGAGGTTTATACTTGTCTTCCAATGACCCATTCACAAGTCTTTTATGTTTTCGTAAATGAAAAAATAAAATACATCTAATCAAGTTAGTATAGAAGGAACTATTTTACGAGGTGACACGTAGTTTCGGCACTGACCAATATGAACTCACTGGACGTCAATATGGGAAAATATTGACGTCTTGCGTTTCAATGGGAAACGAAAGTACGTACATATATAATAATGTGACTTTCGGCACTAATGTTCTATTTCAGACGACTGCTGCCGCGCCATGGACGGAGACCAACAAGATCGCCAGCACACCGAAGGATACTGTCATTAGTAACACGATCCTGGACGACTTTGCACAATGGGACACAGATACATTTGGTCTACCGAGCCGGGACCACAGCATGCTATTCACAGGGTATTGCAGAAATACATATACAGTGAAACCTCTCAAAACCGGACACCCTGGGGGTCCCCAGGGTGTCCGGTTTAGAGAGGCTTCACTGTAATTAAGTACTCCCTGAACAGTTTTTGTAATTTTTAATCATGAACAGACACGACAATGAAATACGTGGCAGTGAAATCCATTTAAATCAAACGCAATGGTATCACCAGGGTGTCCGGTTTAGAGAAGTTCCACTGTGCAGTAAAACCTGTGAATAAAGGCTAGCCATGTGAAGAAAGAAATCTAGACTGTGTTCGCAGGTGGTCTTTGTTCGCAGGTTCATTTATGTAGTAATTGAGTAATTGGGAAAACAAAAGCGTGGCTGCTATAGAGAGGTAATTGCTATCCGGAGGTGGCCTTTAACACAGGTTAGACTGTTTGAAACTCCTTGAACGGCCACCTCTCTACAACAACCCACTCTCTGTACACAACCGGCTGCGTTAATATCGATGTTTTTCAACATCAGTTGGCAATCGCAACTCGCAATCAAGCGGTTTGATTGGATGAGCCTGAGCTGTGCAAGCGGCTTGATTTCAAGCACAGTGTTTGAAATAAGAACATTGACAAATATTGGCAAGATTAACGCAGGCGATGCTGTACAACGTAATATCCGATGGTTTATATGGCTACTGGACAATTGCCTCTATATTTAACCTTCAAACAACAGCCACCTCTCAACAACAACCAGTTTAGTATATTCCCATGGGTGGCGGTTGTAGAGAGGTTGCACTGTCGTACATATGTGGCTGTGATGGACTGCATCGACACAGTCTGACCAGGATCTTCACTGTTCGCCATTCCGTCAAGAAAACACCCGTTATGCTTCTAACAAACAATATAGATCGTTAGCACGCTAGATGTCAGTATACCACGTGACCTTGCTGTTGAACGGACGTAAAGCCCCCAATCAATCCGCACATACAGGTGCATTCCCGTCTGTATACGACTTTGCTGTTGAACTAACGTAAAACCCCAAACAATCTCACATACAGGTTCATCGCCGTCTGTGTATAACCTTGCTGTTGAACAGACGTAAATCCGCAATCAATCCACACGTACAGGTGTATTCCCGTCTGTATATGACCTTGCTGTTGAATGGACGCAATTCCGCAATCAATCCCCACATACAGGTGTATTCCCGTCTTTATATAACCTTGCTGTTGAACGGACGTAACTCCGCAATCAATCCCCACATACAGGTGTATTCACATCTGTATATGACCTTGCTGTTGAACTGTCGTAAATCCGCAATCAATCCACACGTACAGGTGTATTCCCGTCTGTATATGACCTTGCTGTTGAACTGACGTAAATCCGCAATCAATCCCCACATACATGTGTATTCTCGTCCATGTATGACCTTGCTGTTGAACGGACGTAAATCCGCAATCAATCCCCACGTACAGGTGTATTCCCGTCTGTATATGACCTTGCTGTTGAACGGACGCAAATCCCCCAATCAATCCCCACATACAGGTGTATTCCCGTCCGTGTATGACCTTGCCGTTCAACGAGCTACAAAACATAATCAGTCAACCAATCATGATCGCAATAACACATGCATGGCGTGATGTATGCATAGGCCTGATATATAGTGGAACCTTTCTCAACCTGACACCCTAGGTCCTCCCAGGGGTCTAGTTTCGAAAAGTTCCACCGTGGGAGGGGCGTTCAAAAAGTTCCAATACCGAGTAGTTTTTAATTAATTGGGTAATTATCTGAGTCTTTGCCTCCATTTAAATACAAGCGTAGGTGTATGCAAGACGTTCTATAAGTTACCCGAGATACTATAAATACACATGCGTGACATATTTTTACTATAGCAACGGCAAATTGTGAATATTGGCGCATATACATTGTCAATTTCATCTTCCAGGTATGACGTATCAACCGTGATTAATGGACAGGTGTCTCGAGCTAGCACAGGTTTGTATATGTGTGGGCCAAGGCGGAATGGGATAATGGCTATTGGGAGGGACGAAACATTTTGGAAAATGACAGCAAAGCAAGGATAGGTAGCTTTTGTGATTATAAGGTTCGACAATGTCCGTGAACGTTTACCGTAGGCCGCGGGTTCAAACAGTTCCCGAGTGCCACGGCAAACGTTTACCAACGGCTGGACATGGTCGAACGTTATTGGTACATTTGCGCATATATATGCAGTATTTTCTGTACTTTGATAATCTGCTCCTTTCAAACAGCTGATTGAAACATTCATATTCCGCGGCCGCAGTACACGTCCCGTGGTGTAACCGCATCAATTTCAAAATGTCAGTGGGACCGTTGTGAACTGGTTTGCTGAGGTAATGGCGCGTTCTAGTAACGTCATGAGACACATGCATTACGTAGGTGTTGGCTTGGCCCCGCAATGAGCATTGTCTTCATGGTCAAACAGCACATGCTGTACGTTTGAACACGGCTCGAGCGGTGTCGAACAACGGCAGGCATGTAACAATATCTAACTAACACTAACAGCAACTTTGAAAATCCGTTCACAAACCTATTTTGAAAAGGTCAATTCTAAGCCACCCTGTGACAGTACATCATGTACGTTGCGGTGCATTTTCTCATGTATATGTAAGCTGTGGACATTTAAATACAGTGGAACCTCTCTAAACCGGACACGAAGCAAACGCCTGTGAACTTATTTGGTGAGTTTCTTGGTCATTTATCTCAGGTGATAATGTCTGTTCGTGATCGCAGAGCACACATCTATGGCTCATAGTTAATTGCCTGATTTACAGTGAAACCTCTCTAAGCTGGACACCCTGGGGAACTCCCAGGGTGTCCGGTTTAGAGAGGTTTCACTGTATGTTGTTAATTAATCCGATTCTTCTATACAGGTGTTGCATATACACGTGCCCTGTGCTCCCCGCAGAGCCAATCATTGGTCGAAGATGACTTTGGCTTCATCTCATTCGCCACTGCAGCGCACGAACTCGGCCATAGGTAAGGTCAAGGTCACACATGCGCGTTCATTAACAATCATAGTGCCGAAGGTACTGACTGGTGATCGATACATGAAAATGGACTAATTAAACCTTTCGCCCTGAAATAAAAGGACCGAATTTTGATAATTATGTTCATGTTCCGACCAATCCAATCGTCGTAAAATGATTTCAGCCTAGTTTATGAAAACGGGGTGTTTCTTTTTCTCTCTAGAAATCTGAATAATTATTTGCAAAAAGTGCAGATCGTCACGAGCCGGCTGAACTGGATCTACACGTTTTGCAAACACCGCTATAGAGGGCTCTACTGTCTGTTCCACGTTTTTCTTCCAACGAACGTTTGTCTATTAAACACATTAAATCTAAAAAATATTTAAAAGTAAGTACTTTTTTATCAATAACAAAAAAGTCACCCTCCCCGAGAAAAATGATTTGATGAAATTCCATGAAATATTGATTTTATTGCGAAAAAAACATTTTCGTATGGGAATTTAACTTGGGGCTAAAGATAGATTTTTTAAAAATATTGTTTTTATTTGTGGACCGATTTTCAAAATCTAACTTGTTTTCTTAGTTACATCATTTTCAAGCTATCTCGCCAGGTTTCGGAGTCAATTTCCCCCATGTTAAATTCCCATAGGAAAATCGTTTTTCGCAATAAAATCAATATTTGATGATATTTATTTTTTACGGGAGGGTACCTTTTTAGCTCACCTGAGCGAAACTCATGTGAGCTATTGTTACCACAATGTGTCCGTCGTCCGTCGTCCGTCCGTCCGTCCGTGAACATTATCAAATGTCTTCTCCCCAGTAACCATTGGGCCTATAGTCACCAAACTTCATGGTCATGGTCCTTAGGTAGGGGGATTACAAAATTGTTAAAATGATGTCATTACGTAATCCAAGATGGCCGCCGTCTAAAAATAGCACAAATTCTTCAAAAATCCTATTCTCAAGAACCGCCAACCGGATTTCGACAAAACTTGGTAGGAATGATCGATGTACAAGGCTCCTTCAAAGTTGTTAAAATGGTGACCCCAGGGTCAAAAATGGGTGTGGCCGGTGGGGTCAAATTGGGGTCAAATTTTATTTTTGGCCGAATATGGTCATGTTATATATCAAATCGAAGGTATCAACGAGGCGATCACTCTGATGCATTTTTTTGTCGAAATCGGATGGTCATGTCATCCAAGATGGCCGCCGAAAGGTCAAAAGGTCCTTCTTTTATTATAGATTTCAAAATTCTTCTTCACATGAACCGCTTGGCCCATGATAGCCAAACGTCACAGTTATAGTCCATGGGTGAAGCCTTTTCAGATTTGTTAAAATGGAGGTCATCGCTAATCCAAGATGGCCGCCATCTAAAAATAGCATAAATTCCTAAAAAATCTTCTTCCCATGAACCGCTAGCCGGATTTCGACGAAACTTGCTTAGAATGGTCGATGTACAATGCTCTTTCAAAGTTGTTAAAATGGTGACCCCGGGGTCAAAAATGGGTGTGGCCCGTGGGGTCAAATTGGGGTCAAATTTTATTTTTGACCGAATATGGTCATGTCTATATCAAATTGGAGGTATCAAAGAGGCGATCACTCAGGTACATATTTTGTCTAAATTGGATGGTCATGTCATCCAATATGGCCGCCGAAAGGTCAAAAGGTCGTTCTTTTATTAGAGATTTCAAAATTCTTCTTCACACGAACCGCTTGGCCCGTGGTGGCCAATGGTCCATGGGTGAAGCCTTTTCAGTTGTTAAAACGGAGGTCATCGCTAATCCAAGATGGCCGCCGTCTAAAAATAGTACAATTTTTTAAAATACATGAGCTCAATGTCACATTCTCCTCTGGTCATCATGGCCCTCTTGTTTTGTTATTGATGAAAAAGTACTTACTTTTAAATATGGTTTAGATGTAATGTGTGTAATGGCCAAAAGTTCGTCGGCAGCAAAACGTGGAACAGACAGTAGTGTTGAAAGGGTTAACGCACAAGACATTTGCGTCTTCCGAGCTCATCCACGTCATTCAATATGTGGCTATTCCTGGAGAAATGGGGCTTACGTGATCTGTGATATATATATATAGCTACTGAGTGTGCATGTGCTTTTAATGCAAAAACAAATCTTATCAAAATTTAAGAATGAGCCTTCTTTTTATTTCGTGAAATTTGGTCAAATATTGATTTTCTCATAGGGAATTTAACGTGGGGGAAAAAAGAGGTGAAGAACCTGGGGGAAGAGTCGAAAAATTGGAAATTGGTTCTGGAATGTATCTAGATAGCTTGGAAATGATCTAACTAATAAAACAAAAGTTACCTTTTGAAAATCGGTCCACTATTTCTGAAATTAGAAAAAAAATCCCCATGTTAAATTCCCATAGACATCTTCACGCTGTGAAGATGTCTATAGGGATTTAACATGTGGAAATTGTTTTTTTCGCAATAAAATCAATATTGAACCAAATTTCACGAAATAAAAAGTAGGCTCATCTTAATTTTTGTATAATTTAATATTATCGAACAATATATTTTTTCTTTCATAGCCGTAACATGTGGGCAGGTTTCGTGAAACAGACAATAGTCACATCCACCATTAATTACAATGGAACCTCTCCAAAACGGACACTAAAACAACATCTGCGATCTTATTATACCCCCCGCAACGGGTTGTGGTGGGGGGGGGGGGGTATACTGAGGTCAGGTTGTTCGTCCGTCCGTCCGTCCGTCCGTCCGTCCGTCCGTCTGTCTCCGTCCGTCTGTCTCCGTCCGTCCGTCCGTCCGTAAACTTAACATCAGAGAAATATTGTTATAACTTCTATTTCCTCCATCATGCATTGCTGTAAGGCTCTACTACCATGCTGTGCCAAATCCACGACCGTCCAACCCCCGCAGATCCCAAGGTCAAGGTCAAATACTTAGTCTGTAAACTTAACATCAGAGAAATATTGTTATAACTTCTATTTCCTTCATCTAAAATGCTTAATATTTCACACATGCATTCCTGTAAGGCTCTACTACCATGCTGTGCCAAATCCACGACCGTCCAACCCCCGCTGATCCCAATGTCAAGGTCAAATACTTAGTCTCTTTACAAAACTTAACATCAGAGAAATAAGTTATAACTTCTATTTCCTTCATTGAAAATTCTTATTATTTCACTTGTGCATTCCTCTAAGGTTGTACTATCATGCTGTGACAAATCTACGACTGTCCAACCCCCGCTGATCCCAAGGTCAAGGTCACATACATAGTATCTTTACAAAACTTAACATCAGATAAATATGTTATAATTTCTATTTCTTTCATTGAAAATTCTTAATATTTCATGCATGCATTCCTCTAAGGCTCTACTATCATGCTGTGACAAATCCCCGCTGATCTCGAGGTCACATACTTAGTCTCTTTACAAAACTTAACATCAGAGAAATCGGTTATAACTTCTATTTCCTTGCTCGGATCTGCTTCACATTTCACACACGCATTGCTCCAATGGACCTCTACCACCCTGTGACAAATTCACGTTCATGCCGCTCCCGCTAATCCCAGAGTCAAGGTCACAAGCCCACACACTTGGAAATCTTTACATATTTTAGGGGTACCTGGGCCCACGCGGGGGGTATTCCGTAAGACTCGCTTACTGACCAATCTAGTTTTGCTGGGTTTCTTGGTAGTTTATCGCATATATCAATGCATAATCATGATTGCCAAGCACACAGATATGTCTCAGAATGGATATACAGTCGAACCTCCCTGAACGCCACCTCTCTACAACAACACCCTCTCTGTAACAGCCACTATTTTATATCCCAAAATGGATGATTTCCTCAATATCTAACCATTAGTCTGCTGAACACGAAAATTGTCGTCTGCTGTTGTCTTCTTTCTCAATAAAAACATGTTTTGACAGCACTTTAGAATAATTTCATCTAAAATGCTGTCAAATCATGTATTTGATGAGAATTATGGAAGAAAATAAATAAACAGCAGACGACAGAATTTAATTCAGCGTTAACCTCCCTACAACAGCCACTTCTCTACAACAGCCAGTTTTGCGTCTTCCAAAGGGTGGATGTTGTAGAGAGGTTGCACTGTATGCCGGATTAACAGTGGAACATCTCTAAATCGGACATCCTGGGGACGTCCCAGGGTGTCCGGTTTGGAGAGATTTCACTGTACATTTGTAATTCAGTTGCGGAGCGGGACATGATGGGGACGACAACTCGTGCTCCCGAGAAGCGAGCTACATAATGACGGCGGTCCATGGTATAGACTCCGACCCGCAAACCTCACGAAATCTCTGGAAGTTCTCGTCATGCTCCGTGGACGAGTTTACGGACTACTTCAGTTCGTTAAACAGGTAAGAGATCCGACCGTGCCAGTTTGTACGGCAACCTTGAATGGTGTCCAAATGCTGGTTGTGCGTTGTGAAACACACGAAAGCTACCGAAATTTTACAGCTATATACACAATGCAAAAACAATATTTTTTTTGATAATGTTAAAGTTTTAACAAACGTTACTAATGAGCCTTCTTTTTATCTCGCCTGCACGAAGTGCAGAAGAGCTTATGGCATACCCCGGCGTCGTCGGCGTCGTCGGCGTCGGCGTCGGCGTCGGTGTCAGCGTCGGCGTCAGCGTCGGCGTCGTCCACAAACTTACGTTGGGTACATGTCTTATAACTTCTGTTTCCTTTCATGGAACACCTTGTTATTTCATACATGCATTCCTCAGATGACCCTCTATCATGCTGTAGCAAATAAATAATGACCCATCCCCAGCCCATTACCCCAAGGTCAAGGTCACAAACTTGGCACATTCATAAACTTAACGTTGGGTAAATGTCTTATAATTTCTGTTTCCGTCATGGAACACCTTGTTATTTCAGACATGCATTCCTCAGATAACCCTCTATCATGCTGTAGCAAATTAATGACCCACCACCAAGCCCTTAGCCCCTACAAGGTCAAGGTCACAAACTTGGCACATTCATAAAGTAACGTTGGGTAAATGTCAAATTCTAACTTCTGTTTCCTTTCATGGAACACCTTGTTATTTCATACATGCGTTCCTCAGATGACCCTCTATCATGATGTAGCAAATCCATGAGCCACCACCCAGCCCTTACCCCAAGGTCAAGGTCACAAACTTGGCACATTCATAAACTTAACGTTGGGTAAATGTCTTATAACTTTTGTTTCCTTTCATGGAAGGCCTTGTTATTTTTCATACATGCATTCCTCAGATGAGATGACCTTCTATCATGCAGTAGCAAATCCATGACCTAGCACCTAGCCCTTACCCCAAGGTCAAGGTTACAAACTTGGCACATTCATAAACTTAACGTTGGGGTAAATGTTGTGTAACTTCTGTTTCTTTACACTTTGAACACCTTGATATTTCATACATGCATTCATCTGATGATACTCTATCGTGCTATAGCAAATCCATGATCAACCCCCACCCCTTTCATCAAGGTCACGGTCACAAACTTAGCACATTCATAAACTTAACGTTGGGGTAAATGCCTTATAACATATGTTTCCTTTCATGGAACGCCTTGATATTTCATACATGCATTCATCTGATGATACTCTATCGTGCTATAGCAAATCAATGACCCACCGCCCACCCCATTAACCCAAGGTCAAGGTACACAAACTTGACACATTCATACTTAACGTTGGGGTAAATGTCTGATAACAACTGTTTCCTTTGATGGAACGCCTTGATATTTCATACATACATTCCCCAGATGACGTTGTGTAACGTCTGTTTCTTTACGCTTTGAACGCTTTGATATTTCATACATGCATTCATCTGATGATCCTCTATTGTGCTACAGCAAATCCATGACCCACCCACCACACCCTTTCCCCAAGATCAACATCATAAACTTAACGTTGGAATAAATGTCTTTTTATAACTTCTGTTTCTTTACAGGGAACACCTTCTTATCTCATACATGCATTCATCTGATGATACTCTATTGTACTACAGCAAATCCATGACCCACCCACCCCCCCCCACCCCTTTCGCCAAGGCCAATGTCACAAACTTAGCACATTCATACACGCATTCCTCATGTGAATAGCTATCATGCTATAGAAAATCACCAACTTAGTGTGTTCATAAACTTAACGCTGGGTTAAGTGTTATTTTCCTTCTCTTTTCAGGGAGCGCATTGATATTTCATACATGCATTCATCTTAATATGCTATATCATGCTATATCAAATCCACGACCCACCTTCCACCACTGACCTCAATGTCAAGGTCCACCGCACACCCCTTATCCCAAGGTCAAGCTATATAATATTCATGTTTTTTTTATACAACTGTGACAAGTTTGAATGAAGGCTGCCAACAGGCGAACTTCTTTGTCTTCTGACAACTCTTGTTATGTTGTGAAATGTGGTTCAAAATTTATTTTATTACGAAAACAAATCTCCATTTTAAAGGTACATGCCCACTCAGTAAGCACAAAATGTTCTTTATATGAATTATATATTTGTATATTTGTGTCACTATTCCACCAGTTCTAAAAATTACGAGTGCCCGCTATACAGATATAATCATTTAGTAATATTTATTTTCATGACAGTGACTTGAGGTGGTATCAGGTTATTTTCATATGCAAATGATGCATGATATTTTTTAATTATTTATACTAATTACATATGTCACCGAAAAAAAATTATGTTTTCGAAAGATTATTAATTATGATCATAGCACATCAAACATAATTACAGAGAATAAATAGTAATGTCCGTTAACATTTTAAGGAATACGGTTATCGCCCCTGATATCAGTGTGTACATTTACGTCTGATATAAAATGTATAATAATGCCAATCAATACGTGGGGTAATAGTGAATCAATGTTATTTTGCCAGAAAATGTATCATATGATGTATTTGATATAAATAACAGTGTGTGCCTACTGAGTGGGCATGTACATTTAAATCCCCATATACATGTACATCTTCACGGAGTGAAGATGTCTATGGGGATTTAACATGGGAACGTTTTTATAATTTCAGAAATAGTGGACCTATTTTCAAATGTAACAGTTTTTTCTTACTTGTTTGAGTTCCAGGCTATCTAGCCAGGTTTCAAAGCTCCTCTACCTCATTTCAACCATGTTAAATTTCCATAGACAAATCAATTATTTGTAATAAAATCAATATTTAACAAAATGTAACGAGACAAAAAGAAGGCTCAAGACATTCTTAAATGTTGATAATATTTCATATTATCGAAATTAAGTTGTTGCATTGTTTATATGGCCATAGCTTTTGGACAGGTTTCGTGAAACAGACAGTAGTTTGAAAGCGCTGTAAATACATTTCGGCTAAACGTATTTTGCATTTTGGAAGCCTTGCCATTTCTCTACAAAATATTCAGACTACATGTAACTACAAATTGAAGTTACACTGCTAAACCAGTATGATGATTAAACGTATGCATAATTATTATACTGAATGTATTACATTATCACAGCCAAAATGGCTGTGATAATGTAATACATTCAGTTTAATAACAATTAATACATTTATCCTAAAATTTAAAATGTCTCCCTCAAAGTGTACTTAGCACGGTTTGCCTGAAATGATTTCATACACAAAGTGTACTTAGCACGGTCTGCCCGAAATAAATTCATACACAACCGCCTGCGCCAATGTTTCCAATATTTAACAATTTCTTTATTACAAAATACTTGCAAGCATTGGCTGTGCGTGATCTGACTTTCAGAATCCATACATCTCTATTCGTATTGACAGTAAATGCAACAATATCAGACAAACACATTATCACAAGGTGTATGATCACGTGGTATTAAGAACAACAACAAGTACCGATTCAAAGTACGTATTCTTGTATAGTGTCATTATTAATTAACGGATTTTGATGAAATATGGCGCATCAAACGCGTCTTATTTCCGTGTCTCTGACATGGAAATCGATTCTTCGCAAAAACTACATAAGTCTGTGCCAAACCCCATAGACCAGCAAATGCAGCTCATGAAGACGCGTTTGCTGCGCCATATTATAGTAAACTTACATGTTACCTGCGTGACACGACACCCATTCCATATCCCGTGAAGGCTGGGCTAGGCCCAGAGTCCAATGTCGGGTATTGGGTCATGTCGGGTACAGGTTATATGCACATGTAAAGTGTACTACCAATATAAGTGAGAACACTATATACTAGGACAATATACAGACTATATACTAGGACACTATCTCCTAACTATCCCTGTGTGTGTGGAGAGTATCCCACGTCCAGCCTGTAGGAGATACTGTTAATAGGTGTTGTCTGTATGAAGTCCAAGTGTGTTCTGCCTATAGTGTGTAGGAATCTGGATAGCCAGACTAGATTGTATGCACTGGTTGACCAGACACACTGGGTGTGTCCATTTGTGCACTACCAGAATTGGCCTCGTACTATTTCATCAAAATCCGTTGCAGATTAAGGAACATATCAAATAATACTTACTTTGGAGTGGGCGGCGTTGTTGTTGTTGTTGTAACCACGTCATCATGCACCTTGTATCATAAGCTCACTAAAATGTGTGTATTAGAAAAGTAGTCAATTCCCACACATTGGGAAGTAAACAAAGAACGCAAATTTGGAAACTCTATCATAACTATTACGTAAGGCCATGCCAACATTTTTCTATGTGAAGCGTTCACCCAGATGTGCAAAACCTACCTACGTATCCGGTAAAACAATCAAAGCCTTGAAAAAAACAAAGGTAAATTTATGTTAAAAACTTCCTCAACCCTTTGCAGTGTGAACAGGGTTGAGGAGGTGTTATTTAACAACAAATAAATTTAAATTGCCGTAAATAAGAAGAAAAACACTCTTATTAAACTTATTAAGTGAAATTCATGAACGAATTTAAAACATTAGACAAGTCCCAAATCAATTTCATATTACTTCACCAGTAAATAGTGTAAAATAGCATATACTGATTGTTTTTTTTTCATACAACCACTCTCAAAACATACTCGATCACAAAATTCTCCTGGATAAACTTCAACTATACAGTGCAGTAACGTAAGCCTGGGTTGGTTCAAATCGTACCTGGAACAAAGGCACCAACTTGTTTCGGTAAATGGAGAAACATCTGCATCTCTACCTATCAACTGTGGGGTACCCTTGGGGTCAATTCTTGGACCGACACTTTTTCTTTTATTCATAAATGATTTGCCATTTATTCTCCGTCAACACGTAACAGGAACCGATCTCTATGCAGATGATACAACAATTTACGACATGCAATCAACTGTAGGGGACTTAAAACACCGTTTACAACAAGCACTTGACAGTTTAGAATTATGGTGTGAAGCCAACGGCATGCTGATATTATAAAGGAAAAAACAAAATCATGTTAATAACAAGTAGACAAAAACGAACATGTTTGCGAGACAAAATGATCGAACTCAAATATAACAATGTAAGCCTTGATATCACGACCGGTGATAACATTTTGGGTGTACATGTAGATGAAAATCTCCAGTGGAATTACCAATTTAACGGTATCTAAAAAAGATTTCATCATATCTCTGGCTATTATCTCAAATCTGACCTTATTTATCTACTGAGCACCGAACATTATTCTATAAGACCTATATTCAGCCACATTTCACATATTGCAATATAGTATGGGGAAAGTCGTCAAATCGAAATATGTACATAATAACCAAACTTCAACGGTGAGCATGTAAAATCATTCTCGGAAACGAATATATTGATTTGCAAAACTCATTAGAATTACTCAACATTTTGACCTTTGACGAAAGCGTATTTCTCCAAAAAGCGAAGGCTATGTACAAAATAACTTATAAAATGCCCCCCACCAATATTTATGTGAATTATTTGAAATGCGCACTAATCACTTGCAAAATACGAGTATGGTATTAAGGTCTGAAACATATATGAATTACGATGTTACCAAACCCAAAAGTAATCTATTTAAAAACAGCTTTTCATACTAAGGCGCGCTGATCTGGAATCGTTAAATACATTTTCCCGTAATTGTCTTAACTGGATGGAAGGTCGATAGTGCTGAAGTAGCGGTATAATCAATTAATATAAAATTGCTAAGTGTGCCCCCGCCAGCGTCACTAATCACGAAATTACGATGTATGGTATTATCCGGACACAGGTGCCACTTTTCGTCATGGCTCATCATTATTATTTCTTCATGTTAAATTCACTTATGCATACATCATGTAATACTTGTAATATGTATTGTATATTTATGTATGTATATGCACTTCTTAAGAGGGCCTCGGGGAAGATTGGTTCCGACCAACCGAGTCACCCTCTATAAATAAAGAATATCTATCTATCTATATATCTACCCGCTCGCGGACGCTTAAACGTGGAAGAACTCTGTATGGTCTAATGAAAAATGGAATTAGAGTTATGTAGAGTTACGCAGAGCAAGCTCCGAGTCAGTTCGATCTTTACACCCGTGTTTCAGACACAGGTTAAAGACTCGGACCTAGGACCCAATAGTTGGCTCATTTGGAAAACGTTACCCCACCCACTCATTTCCATACACTATACCTACGTAAGGTATAGCTGTAAGGTATAGTGTATGGAAATGGGTGGGTGGGGTAACGTTTTCCAAATAAGCCAAGTATTGGGTCCTAGGTCCGAGTCTTCCATCTGTGGTTTCAGCATGGACAACAACTGCATGCTGAAGACAGACCCCGACTACTTGATCCCGAGCACTCCCCGACCGATGGCGGAGACTTATTCTCCGGACGTCACGTGTGAGTTGACGCAAGGTCAAGGTTCTTACGTCTGCAGGGTAAGATATTACTCTGCATATTGTGTTAAAGGTACATGCTCACTCATTAGGCACAACACGTTCTTTATATCAGAGACATCATCTGAGACATGTTCTGGTAAAATAAACTTTCATTCACCATTACTCCACGTATTGATTGGCATTATAATACATTTTATATCAGACGTGAATTTCCACACTGATATCAGGGACGATAACCGTGTTACCTTAAAATGTTAACGGCAATTACTATTTATTCTGTATTTATTTAGTCGAGTGAAATGATCATACTTTATAATCTGTGGAAAATATTATTTGTTCTGGTGACGCATTAAATTACTGGTAGTATTGATAATATGCCTAATATGCATATGAAAATGCCTAATATGCATATGAAAAGAGCCTGATACCACCGCGAGTCACTATCAATAAAGTAAATATTACTAAATGATTATACAATGTATATGTATATGTATAGCGGGCACTCGTAATTTTTAGAACTGGTGTGGAATAGTGACACAAGTATAATTTAATTATTTAATTCGGGTAAATAACAGTTTGTGCCTACTGAGTGGGCATGTACCTTTACAAATAATAGCTTTCTTTCGTTCTTTCGTTACATACTGCTATGCCACTCGCTGGGATTTTTAGTACACTGAGTGAAGATTTAATATTACTGTCGATCAACAGATGTACATGTATTTCATAAGAAAATGCTCTAAGCATTTTCTTATGAAATTCATGTATATCTGTTCTGATATACATGTAGATGCTCTGAGCATTTTCTTATGCAATATATGTACATCTCTTGATTGATATTAATATTAAATCATCACTTTCTAGGTCCGCTTTCATCCTCTTCCATCGGGGACGAATAAGCCACACACCTTCAATGTCGGTACGAATTGCGTTACCTTCAATGTCGGTACGAATTGCGTTACCTTCAATGTTGGTACGAATTGCGTTACCTTCAATGTCGGTACAACGGCAATCTGCGGAAAATTATAATTTGTTCTGGCGGTTAGTATGATTATTATTATCATTATTATATTTTTATTATTATTATCCTTATTGAGACCAACATCGTACAGTGATTCTTCGGTTACTTGGATTGGTTCATGATTATTATTATTTAGTATTATTATTATTATTATTATCCAGTCCATCCAGCCATATAGCAGTATGTGTAGCGGGGGTGTACTGTAACGTACCCGGGTCGACCACGTGTTATCTGCAACTTCCGGCGGAGCACACACCTTGCGGATCTAGAAAGGTAAACATCATGCACGCTTGTAGTCGCTACCCTGTCTGCATGTACGCCTGTTCGCGTTTCTGTCCGAGATGTGCGTTACAGTTATCGGGTCTGTTCCACGTGTTACTGCCGACGATAGATTGGCCATTCAACACAATACATCTTGAACAATATTTAACTTTAAAGTACTTTTTCATAAATAACAAAAATTCACCCTCCCGAATATATTTTTTATGATATTCATCAAATAATGATTTTATTGCGAAAAAAAGATTTGCTATGGGAATTCAGTATGGGGCTAAACAAAGATCTTTTTAACATAATTTGTGTACCGATTTTCAAAATCTAACTTTCATTTAATTTTTTTCTCATTTGTTGACCCTCCTCTCTGGAGACCCAATAATCAATATTTGTCGGAATTCATCAAATCAAAACAAATTGGGGAGGGTGACTTTTTATTATTGATGAAAACGTACTTACATTTTTTAGATTTCATATGTTTAATAGCCAAAAGTTTGTCGGCAACAAAACGTGGAACAGACAGTATATAGTATCGTTGTAACGGTAGATACAAGTCGGATTTATGGAAGCGTCCTGGTGCCAATGCTAAACTATTTTTATCTCCTGATTAGGATAGTTAGTATTTCCTAATTAGGACTTACTGAATCACATAAGGACTTAGTATCACATAATTTGGAGTTGTTATCTCCTAATTATGAGTTAGTATCTCCTAAATAGGACTTACTATCTCTCAATGAGGACTTAGTATCTCCTAACTAGGAATTAGTATCTCATAATTAGGAGCTAGCACATGTATCTCCTAATTAGAACTTACTATCTGTGTTAATGCTAAGATACTGAGTCCTAATTAAGAGATAATAAGTCATAATTAGGAGATAGTAATTCCTAATTCGGAGACACTATCTTCTAACGAGGAGTTACTATCTCCTAATTAGGAATTAGTATCTCCTAATATCGAGTTAGTATCTCCTAAGTATATATACATATATTTTAGCATCACCAGGACGCTTCCATACGGATTGGCTTGAAATTCAATGATAGTACAAGGTAGTCATCATATATATATAGAATAGTAGGTTAGTCAAGGTGTATGATCACGTGGTTACAACAACAACAACAAGTACTGAAACTTCCAGAAGCCCTCCGATTCAAAGAACATATTCTTTTATTTTTTTCCTTTTATGTAACGGATTTTGATGAAATCTGTCGAATCAAATGCGTTTAGTTAAGTTGCGTTTGGTGATCTCTGTACTTTAACCCAAACTTCTGTCGTTTTTGCGAAGAAACTATTCCGTGTCTACGACACGGAAATCGATTCTTCGCAAAAACGACATAAGTATTATGTGACGAACACCCGGACCACCAAATGCAGCTCATGAAAACGCGTTTGCTGCGCCATATTTCATCAAAATCCGTTACATATTAAGGAACATATCAAATAATACTTACTTTGGAGTGGGCAAGATTTCAACACTTTCAGCCACTGTTGTTGTTGTTGTAACCACGTGATCATGCACCTTGTTAGTGCCGTGAATGGGAAAATATCTGGCAAGGCTTAGGAAACGGGATGGGCGAGGCTCTGCCGAGCACATCCCGTTTCCGTGCAGCGCCAGATATTTTTCCCATTCACGGCACTAACCTACTATTCTATTTATTCCGTCAACACTACAAATAGCTTTACAATGCAGAAAATAACCCCAGCCGCATCCTCAAAATCGGAGGACCGACTAGTATGATAGCCGCACATATTAATACGCAGTGATTATGCCGTATTGACAGGATATCAAAAATGTTTCACGGCACCGTGTTTCACAGCACATACGCACTGTGTTGACGGGATAAATTTCTTGTTGCGGCCTACTTATGCGGTCCCTGGGTGCAATGTCAAGGTCAAATGACTTAGACATGTGCGTCAACGGTTTTGAGTGGTACATCTCCCATCAGTGTTCTATGGAAGCGTACTGGTGCCAATGCTAAACTATATTTATCTCTTTATTATGACTTGCTATCTCGTAATTAGGACTTACTATCTGTGCCGATTCTAATACATAATTTATCTCCTAATTAGGAGATACTAACTCCTAATTAAGAGATACTAAGTCATAATTAGGAGGTACTAAGTTCTAAGTTATCAGGAACACTATGGAAGCTTCCTGGTGTCAATGCTAACATATATTTATCTCCTAATTAGGAGATAATATCTCCTATTAGGAGATAAATATATTATATGCGTGGTCTCCTCACAAACTTTAAACATACAAAATATGTTTCGTACTACAGTAAACACAACAGCCCATTGTTTTATTACTTATATTTACATTACATGTTCTGATAGCTTAAACAATTAAATTGCCAAATACGGCGTTAAATTTAGGAATCTTATTGTTTTATGTCATTTTGTAGCAATTCATAGAACAGCGTCTTTGCCGGACAATAGTGTTAACAAGTCAACAACGTCGCGAGACATCACGTGGGGCTAATGTAATAAACGCAATACGTTGAATGAGCATTTTCTTTATGAAATGTAAGGACAATGGAAATATAAAATGTATACACATTTGAAACTCATTGCGGCAAAATGCTACCATGTATTCACGTGGGTCTACGGTAGAATGATTACATCACGTGACCTCGTAGTCATTTTGTCTTACAGTGGTGCGAACAGGGACTGTGTGTGACGTCACCAAATGCTGCGCTGGTGTCAGGTATTTATTAATTTAAGCAAATGCCGCCTGTTACAAAATGTTATACTTATTTGATAATACGGACTTTTGTATATTAATTGTTGAAATATTTTCCTTTAATTCCTTTAATTCCGTCTAGTAATCTAATCGTATAAAGGGGAAACCGAGGCCCGTTTCACTAAACTTCGTACCACTGAAATGTTCGTAAGTGCAAATTTATGGTCGTCTTGAAATTCAAATTGATGGATTTACATTTATTGAGCATAGGCTGCATATGCAGCCTATGTTCATTAAATGTAATCAATCAATTGTTTACAAGAACACATTGCTAATGTGAAATTTACAGACTATCATAACTTTGACCTTACTCACAATTTAGTCGTACTAGGTTTAGTGAAACGGGCGCAATTGTGCGTATTTGGATAAGCAATAGTAGGCGATATCGCCTCGACTCGGGCATTATCTCTATCACCACCCGTGAGTCACTCTATGTAGATGACTGTCCAATCGGTGACCGACCTGGCCTGATAGACGAGGAAGGCCAAACCTGCTCGGACCTTATACTCGCGCAACCGGGCCTGTGTTACCAACGTTACTACGTGACCACCTGCTGTGAAAGTTGCAACGCAATTCGTACCGACATTAAAGGTAACGCAATTCGTACCGACATTGAAGGTAACGCAATTCGTACCGACATTGAAGGTAACGCAATTCGCAATTCGTACCGACATTGAAGGTAACGCAATTCGTACCGACATTGAAGGTAACGCAATTCGTTCCGACATTGAAGGTGTGTGGCTTATTATCCCGTCCCAGATGGGCAGAAGGGGATGTAGCATTAGTCCACGTACGTACGTGCGTACGTGCGTTAGCAATACAGTGGAACCTCTCTACACCATTTAGCGTTCAGTAGAAACTAATTCCTTGATAAAGGCCTTGTGCCGAAACGTCGGAAAAATGGGTTCATGTTTTTTGCTGAATTGTTTAACCATTTAACAACGTCGTTGGACGTCACATCGGGCGTGTAAAGAGTATAATTATGTATAAACGACATGTCTGGAGAAGTTATCGTGGTACATGTATACACGTTTATTGCATAAAATAGAGTTTCACAGTGCAATAACACGGTGTAATAAAAATCATAATACACTAGTACGAGTTGTAATACATATGCAAATAAAAGGCCGGTACAGAAAACACACATTACACGTCATTACAGCTTCAAAACATTGTACTGTGCTTATGTAATATATATAATATAATATATGTGTTGATTTAATATTATATTTATTAAACTCGTTGACTGATTTCATAAGAAACGAGGCATAGCCTCGTTTCTTATGAAATCAGTGAACTGGTTTAAGAAATATCATATTAAATCATCACTCATGCAAGATCCTCTATTTGAAAGTTACTCTATACTGGTTGAAGGTTACGGAGCCCTGCAGGGGTCATGGATTCTTTTTTTATTAGTTTGTTTCTACGAAATAACAATTCGTTCCCTCAATTTAGCAACTCGTTCCCTCGAATTAACAATTCGTTCCCACGATATAACAAATCTGCTCCCACGAAATAACAATTGTTATATCGTGGGAACGAATTGTTAATTGTTAATTCGAGGGAACTAATTGTTAACTTGTTAAATGTTAATTGATAAACAAATCCATGTCCTCTGCGGGGCTCCGTAACTTCGCACTCTTATGCAACTGACCCATTCACTTTCAGGGTGTGAATATGGAGACAAAGCAAGCGACTGTGCATCTATAAATAGATACAACTGTTACTTTAACGCAGTCGCTTGTTGCGGAACGTGCAGTCAACCAGGATACAAAAACACGAATAACCCAGGTAACGACATACATGTATATCCTGTATCCCTATACTAGATAGAAACACGAATATTACTGTTTCTTATGGAAGCGTACCGGTGCCAATTCTAAAATAGTTTTATCCTAATTT
Source organism: Conchocele bisecta (assembly GCA_029237695.1). Classification (NCBI taxonomy): domain Eukaryota; kingdom Metazoa; phylum Mollusca; class Bivalvia; order Lucinida; family Thyasiridae; genus Conchocele; species Conchocele bisecta. The sequence goes on from CM055280.1 coordinate 61,906,302, forward strand.
GGAGATAGTAAGTCCTAATTAGGAGGTAGTAACATTCACGTATTTTGCTTTTTGGAGCTCAACTAAGTCAATTTTCAACTTCATTACATTATTTTCACTACTCAATTTGAAAATTAATGCGTATTTTCACATTCATGGGAGTATTTTTTACTCACGTTTGATAATCAATGCGTATTCTGCTAAAATAAGTGCGTAAAATCCATGTACCACAATACGCGCCTTAACTGGAGCTCTGTCAGTCTTATATCTGTAGTACATACACGGATCAATTGGAATACATTTAACAAACGAATTAAGTATAAGTTGGATCACGGTTCGTCCGCATGTACGAGGAGATAATCCGCGAGCTTTAGCTCGCGGATTATCTCTCGTACATGCGGACAAACGTGATCTAACTTATTTATCACATCCACTTGCACATACATTGCACACGAGCTGTGTTAATACAGAAACAACATCCGGAAATGTGTCAAAGATGTGATAACCTAGTTTACAACAATGGACTTTTATACATTCAATCCGAAATCGCCTTGCCTAATAAACCTGATTTCAAATGACCGTAGCCGAGTATTCACGATTTATTGTATCGTACTTTAGTTGCCCATTGAAACACAATGCAACGCAAGATGTCAATACATTTTCCATATTGACGTCTCGTGAGCTCATGTTGGTCAGTGCCGTAACTACGTTTCTCCTTGCAAAATTGTTCCTTTTAAATCACCACTGTCTTGTTGATTTTAATTATGTTTTGTATATGTTTTGTCTATGTTTTGAGGCGCATATAAATTGCGAGTGATATACGTATACAATAAAAACGTTATTTGATTTGTATGTGGATATATTCACGAGTTCCGCCGCGCAGAGGTCGTAAAGTCGCGCAATATCGCACGCTGCGGAACTCGTGCATATATCGACATACAAATCAAATAACCAACTGTCTGTTTCATTGTTTTCGATAATATTAAATTAAACTAAAATTTAAGAATGGACCTTCTTTTTAGTTCGTGCAATTTGGTCAAATATTGATTTTATTGCGAAAAAACAATTTCCCATGTTAAATCGCCATAAATATCTTCACTCTTATCTATGGGGATTTAACATGGGAACATTTTTTGAATTTCAGAACTACTGGACCGATGTTCAAAATATAAATTTTTCTTAGATCATTTCCAAGCTATATAGCCAGGTTTCGGAGTCAATTTCCAAAATATTTTGTTTTCTGACTCCTCCCACAGCTCCTCCATCTCCTTTCCCCCCATGTTAAATTCCCGTAGACAAATACATTTTTCATAATAAAATCAATATTTGACCAATTTTCACGAAATAAAAAGAAAGCTCATTCTTAAATTTTGATAAAATTTAATTTAATATTATCAAAACAAATACTGCAAGTTACACCAGTATGTCTAGAAAAATAGGTTTATGAATATTTCTTGACTTTGGGAGGCTTGACTAGGTGTATTTATTTAGAGTATTTAATAATTCTACGAAACTGAATGTTAGCTCCGGTTGATTTTGACATCTTGGAAAATGGCGCATGCTATGCTGTCTCGCCGGTACGGTTTCGCGTCAGAATTTAAGATATTTCTAAGGGCATTTGTAGCGAAAATTTGAGGTGGTTATGATCCCTCTTTGAAATAATTTTCAGGAAATGGTGTGGTGTTACAAGTGATAGAACAAAACATAACAAAGTCTCTGTGCCTCATGTTTTCATGAAAACAATTCCGACAAATTCGGTCGTGTTGAAATTTCTTGCCAAAAATAGGTGGGTGGGGTAACTTTGTAAAAAAAGAATTAAACACATCTGATGCGGTTGCTGCATTTGTATTGTAGCGCGCGATTTGTACTTCATTTGCGAGTGTTTTTCAATATTTGTCGCATGAGCCTCCTTAACTGATTGTGAGAGGCGGTGATTTGTATAAGTCACCCGCTGCCCTCAGAAAAACAGTAAAATTTGGCTACTTTCAACAGTCTTGTGATGCCTTCTTACATTTAAATATTGTTTATATTTAATGTGCTTTTAAAACAGCCACAGGTTCGTCGGCAGAAAAACGTGGAACAGACAGTAGTCCGATATTTGTATCAAGATTGGCTCGCATACATGTAGGAATCCCGAGGCGAATCTCGGAATTCCTACATGTTTTATACCCATGCCTGATAAACGTGGTATCGTAATACACAAGCATGGTGATCTCCATATGAGACACGCCATGCTACTGTGTACCTTCGGACATCTGCGTAATTTCATTAAATACGTTTACACAATTTACAATATCTTTCATAAATAAAGTCAAAAGTTGACAAAATATTCAGAGTATATGCGAAATTATATTTCGCATATACTCTGAATATTTTGTCAGCTTTTGACGCCATCAACGGAAAATATTGTGAAGTTTGTAAACGTAGTTCATGGAATTACGTAGATGTCCGAAGGTACACAATCACAGGGCGTGTCTCATTTATTAGGTTGTGAGTATGGGGACAAAATGTCCGACTGCCGCAAGGAGAACTGCCTCCAGTATATCCCGGAAAACAGACTCAGTTGCTGTGAAACATGCAGCGACCAAACGCCACCCACCACCACCACTACTACTACCACCACCACCACCACCACCACCACCACCACCACACCGAGAACAACAACGTCAACAACGTCAACAACAACAACAAGCACACCAATAAGTACTAAAACGCCGACGGGGAAAAGAACCAGCACGAGTCGCGTGACTCCAGGATCCACGACGGAAGCTCCTCCCCCGGCGTCATCGACGTCAGCACCGGCGTCACAAGGTATTTTTTACGTTTCTGCTATAATTCGAGCTGTGAATGTCTTCACAAACCCGGTGAGTAACATGCAAACACTCGGGAATTAGACACATTCGGGAATTAGACATATTCTTCAAGTGCTCTTCCTACACAACCTACCCAGAGTAAAGGTACAGTCGAACCTCCCCGAACGGCCACCTCTCTACAACAACACCCTCTCTATAACAGTCGCTATTTTATATCCCAAATGGATGATTTCCTCTGTATCAAACCCTTAGACTGCTGAGCACGAAACTTGTCGTCTGATGTTGCTTTTGCCTTCTTTCTCAACAAAAACATGTTTTGACAGCATTTTACAATCATTTCCATTGGAAATGATTCTAAAATTGCAAAGCATGTTTTTGATAAGAATTATCGAAGAAAATAAATAAACAGCGGACGATAAAGTTTAATTCAGCATTAACCTCCCTACAACAGCACCTCTCTACAACAGCCAGTTTTGAGTCTTCCCATGGGTGGCTGTTGTAGAGAGGTTACACAGTACTTGCCCACTCAGTAGACACACAGTGTTCTTTATTGGAATTAAATAAGTGTTTCACTATTCCACCAATCTCTGAAAATTACTTGTGCCTCTATGCAGATATAATCATTTACTGTCTGTTTCACGAAAGCTGCCCAAATTTTACGGCTATATAAACAATTCAAAAACAAGATTTCTTTTGATAATATTAAATTAAAGGAAAAATTAAGAATGAGCCTTCTTTTTATTTCGTGAAATTTGGTCAAATATTGATTTTATTGCGAAAAAACAATTTCCCCATGTTAAATCCCCATAGAGATCTTCACGGAGTGAAGTTGTCTATGGGATTTAACATGGGAAATCTTTTTGAATTTTAGAAATACTAGACCGATTTTTATTTTAAAATTTAACTTTTGTTTTCTTAGTTAGATCATATCCAAGCTATCTAGTCAGGTTTCGGAGTCAATTTCCAAATTATTTCGTTTTTTGACTCCTCCCACACTTCCTTACCACTTTTTCCCCCATGTTAAATTCCCATAGACAAATCAATTTTTCGTAATAAAATCAATATTTGACGGAATTTCACGAAATAAAAAGAAGGCTCATTCTTAAATTTTCCTTTAATTTAATATTATCGAAAATAATATTGTTTTTGAATTGTCTATATAGCCGTAAAATTTGGGCAGCTTTCGTGAAACAGACTATAGTAATATGTATTTTACTGATAGTGACGCGCGGTGGTATCAGGCTATTTTCATATAAAGCAAATGAGGCATGCTATTTTTTAATTATTTATACAAATGAAATGCGTCACCTGAACAAAATATTATTCCAGATAGATTATAAAGTATGATCATTGCATATCAACAATTAAATACAAAGAATAAATAGTAATGTCCGTTAACATTTTAACGAAACGCGGTTATCGCCCCTAGTATCAGTGTCGGAATATACATCTGATATCGAATGCATAATAATGTCAATCAATACGTGGGTTAATGGTGAATGAATGTTTATTTTGCCAGAAAATGTATCGGATGATGTCTCTGATACATGGAACAGTGCGTGCCTACTGAATGGGCATGTACCTATAACAACGTTTCTAACTTATATTGGCCATTCGAACTCTCGGTTATTGTTTCGCTACCCTCTAGTCCCGTGGATCATTCAGAGCTCCAGATAAACTGCGTATTTGCGTAAATACACAATTAAAATTGCTAAAAACACAATTTAAATCAGAAGTAGCGAGTATCAAAAAGCAATGAAAAATGTGTGGTACCTTTATCATGCTGCAGAAAAAAAAAAAAAACAGATCACAAATATAGCATATTTTTCGTATTTTCCATGAAAACACATCTTGGTATTTCATTAGAATTGTCTCCAACTTAAGGAGACAATTATAATGAAATGCCAAGACATGTTTTCATTTTGAAGCAAACTATTCAATAATTGCTGTCTGTTGATGTGTAAACAGTAGTGTGATTTTATTTTACCCAATGAAAAGTGTTAAATACCCAATTGCTTCAGAAATGATGGAGTGAAAATACTCAATTACCGCGAACCTGTCCCTATACTTAACCCTTTGAACCCGAAAGCCCGCTATAGCGGTTTATGCAAACAGTGCAGATCCATATGAGCCGGCTCGTAACGAGCCGTCTCATCAGGATCTGCACTTTTTGCAAGTAATTTTCATATTTTTTATAAGAAACAACACCCTAATTTTCATAAATGGACTAATCTGAAAATCATTTAGTGACGTTTGGATTGGTCGGTAGATTAGCATATCACAGTCCATTCCAGTTACTTAGGGGTGTAAGGGTTAAGCTGTTGCTGGGACATAAAACCCATTAAATATTTCTCTATTCTACGCCCGATTGTAGGCATGTATGCATGGGCCGTGGATTAGGGGATATGGCATTTTATTATATACCTACCCATGAAATACATAGTAATACGATGTAAATAAAAGTCATATGTTCTCATCGATGAAATAAACATCTTCCGGTGAAAATACGACTACTTCCGCTATCTATATTCATAACGATCATCTGCAGTGCCGGACTGCAAACAGGCTGCAAAAACACATTCATTACAGTCTAAAAAACTGCTAATTTCCATGGAGCGGTATATAATAAATAGAATATTCATATGTTTGCAACGAATATGACATATATGTTCATCTCGTGGTGTGAAATGTCCATATTTCACGAGTGCCTAATGCATGTATGTCATATTCGTTGCAAAAATATGAATATCCTCTATGTAATTCAATTCCAGATGCTGCTGGTTCAATCAATTACCCTATGTGTGAACAAAACATTCATGGTCTTTCCATGCCTCTTGTCATTCGGATGGTACTTGAAACCGAGGTTCTTTTCCTATATGACCTTATTTTTTGCTGGGACGTAAAACACATTGGCTCTTTTTTCTATTCCAGGCCCGGTTGTGATCGGCGTCGCCGCCGGTGCAGCTGCACTCGTAGCCATTGTTGTTGTTGTTGCTGTATGCGTGTGGTTAAGACGACGGCGTCTGAAGACGAAAGAGCCAAGAAATCGACAGCCCTCGTTGGACAACGCTTATGTACGTAAATGCATTTGTAATATGTGGCCGTGAATGGAGAAATGGGGCGTATTGGATTTGCGACCAGTGTAGATCCAGATCAGACTGTGCATCGATCATCGATCAGACTGTGCATCGATCAGGATCTGGGGGCCGTTTCACTAAACTTCGTACGACCAAAATGTTCGTAAGTGCAAACTTATGATAGTCTGCAAATTTCACATTAACAATGTTTTCTCGTAAACAAGTATTTGATTTACATTTATTGAGCATAGGCTGCATATGCAGCCTATGTTCAATAAATGTAATCCATCAATTGAAATTTCCAGACGATCCTAATTTTCCACTTACGAACATTTTAGTCGTACGAAGTTTACTGAAACGGCCCCAGCACTGTTTGCCACTTCATCAATAAACCACCCGCCATACTACTAATAAGCAGCATCGTTATCTATAGGAATATGCTATTTGATCCGAATCTATACTGGTTACAAATCCAATTGATCAGTCAATCAGCAACACGTATGAAGGGATCATGCATAGCTCCATGTAAGGCATGTATAATTGGTGTATGTTACGCATTTATTTTTTTTTTTTTAATTTTTCATTTTCATCTCTTTTTCCATATTTATTCATTAAACGGATACCGCTACTACGCATTTAATTCAGCGGAATGCGCAAACGTGGCCGTACACAAATGCTCACAAAAATTTGAAAGTACTTATTGATGTTCAAAATGATGACTATTTTCTTAAAATTGCCGTAAACAGTTGAACATCCACTTATTTGAGATGAAAAATAAACACTTTTTCAGCTCAAAGAAGTGGATTTTCAAATATTTTAGAGATTTTAGTGTTTATTTTCCGTTTTCTTAAGAATTATTTTGACTGCGCATGACGGTTACGGAAAGTAGTTCGGCATGGGAGTTTACTGGGATATAAATTTTGGACAGAGTCTTGTACGGGCCAATCAGATGTTAGGGAATTGTGTAAATATTTTTGTGCTGGAATTATTGTGGAAAAACAAAAGACGTGTACATCCATTTCGTCTCTTTGATCTTATATTAGAAATGCAAGTACAAAAAATAGAATACGCACTATAAATTTGAAGTCTGGAAGAACATTACTCTCTAAACCCAAAACTTATCTGGATCTGTGATCGTTGGAATAATGAGGCTAACTTCGTAATTAAATTCATTAATTTAAAGCCGAACACCCATGAAACCTATATTTTATTTCTTTCGATGACTTTTACTGCAATGCATCTGAAACAGTCATTTATGAATTTCACAATTGTTCGTTACAGGACAACATATCATTCGTGCGCGGGGCCAATAAGCCGCATCACCCACCGCCACGCAGGGTACCATCCATTTCCGGCGCTCCACCGACGTTGCCAAGCACCGCGGGAAAAGAAGCACTGCGAAGACAGAAAGTGGTTCCGAGTGCGCCGCATTTATCAATAAGGACAGTTAACGGATTGACAACTCAAGCGGACGGATATATGACACCGTCGGAAATAAGTTTTTCAATGGAAAGTAATGGCGTTCAATATAAAACACCCGATGTGTTTAAATATCCAAATCCCGAAGAGACACCTGCAACTAAAAACAACAACAACAACAACAACATCATCAGTGATAGGACAGACGGCACAAATAACCGGAAGCCAATTCATCACGTGAAACTGCGAGATCCTCGGAATGACACTAATAAAAACTCAACAGGTACTGCAACCGGAAGACGTATGAGCAATGATCAATATACCCCGGACACTTACAACTCAATCGCAGATGTGCCAACTGACACAAGACGGGTTACCAGCAATCAAGCACTGCCATTCGTTCCTCCGAAGCCAACTCCTCGAAATATACCACACCAATTAAAAAACCAACGTCCATCAGGTAGTAATCAACCAGAAATATACAGAAATAACTCCGCCATTTCCGCCTCCCGTGATGCACCACCGCAGTTCCATTTTAGGGTGGTCCCGTTAATACCGCGAAAGGACGAATTATCAGCGAAAAGGTCAAATATACCGTCAAATGTCCCGGTAAGGCCTGCAATACTTCCAATAAAACCGCCCACGCGCCCTGTTCCGAGAAGACAAACAAAGGAGGGAAATGACAATAAAGCGTTCACACCAGAAGATAATGTGTTACATATATGAAGTATATAGACATTAACTTACAAGAGTGGTGATTTAATATGATATTTGTTAAACCAGTTTGCTGATTTCAGTTACCGTGTTGAGTACATAACAGATCGTACGTAAGTGATGACTTAATATTATACTGATTAAACGGGTTTATTGGTTATATAAGAAACGAGGCCGTGCCTATATAAAATGTATAATAATGCCAATCACTACGTGGGGTAATGGTGAATGAATGTTCAGTATGCCAGAAAATGTCATATCTGCAGAAAAAAGAAAACTATATGTCTCTCTATATTACAACCCACTGAGTGGGAATGTACCTTTAAATCAACCAAAACTTTTGCTTCTATGTGTTGCATAACCGCAGCAGTATGCATCGGACAAGTACGGGTCATCTGACCTATCATGTTTACTGTAGTGTACGAATTAGATATAACTAATGAATTATGATATTAATCCACTTTGTTATGATACTGTGAACTGTGAACACCGGTGTTATGTTATTAATTATGATTTACATCATATCATGTATCGTATGTAATAGTTATACATACTATATGTATACTCCCGTGCATTTAACTGTATACATAAACATGACAAATACATGTAGTTCTGTTGCAATATACAGTGAAACCTATCTAAACGGACACCCTGGGAGGTCCCCAGGGTGTCCGGCTTAGAGAGGTTTCACTGTAAATCAGACATTTGATCATTCTGAGCCATAGTTGTGTGCTATGCGATCACGAACAGACAGTATTACCTGAGATAAATCACCAAGAATCTCATAAAAATAAGATCACAGGCGTTTTCGTGGTGTCCGGTTTAGAAAGGTTCCACTGTACAGTAGCCATCCCGTTTCCTGAGCCTTGCCAGATATGTTTTCCCATTCACGGCACTAACCTACTATTTTCTATCTATTTTCCTTATTTCTGAACCAAAGTATATGTTGTGACCACTCATTATACCCCCCGCAACGAGTTGTGGGGGTATACTGGAGTCAGGTTGTCCGTCCGTCCGTCCGTCCGTCCGTGCGTCCGTAAACTTAACATCAGATAAATATTGTTATAACTTCTATTTCCTTCATCTAAAATGCTTGATATTTCACACATGCATTCCTGTAAGGCTCTACTGCCATGCTGTGCCAAATCCACGACAGTACAACCCCCGCAGATCCCAAGGTCAAGGTCAAATACTTAGTCCGTAAACTTAACATCAGAGAAATATTGTTATAACTTATATTTCCTTCATCTAAAATGCTTAATATTTCACACATGCATTCCTGTAAGGCTCTACTACCATGCTGTGCCAAATCCATGACCGTCCAACCCCCGCAGATCCCAAGGTCAATGTCAAATACTTAGTTTCTTTACAAAACTTAACATCAGAGAAATATTGTTATAACTTCTATTTCCTTCATCTAAAATGCTTAATATTTCACACATGCATTCCTGTAAGGCTCTACTACCATGCTGTGCCAAATCCACGACCATCCAACCCCTGCTGATACCAAGATCAAGGTCAAATACTTAGTTTCTTTACAAAACTTAACATCAGAGAAATATTGTTATAACTTCTATTTCCTTCATCTAAAATGCTTAATATTTCACACATGCATTCCTGTAAGGCTCTAATACCATGCTGTGCCAAATCCATGACCGTCCAACCCCCGCTGATCCCAATGTCAAGGTCAAATACTTAGTCTCTTTACAAAACTTAACATCAGAGAAATAAGTTATAACTTCTATTTCCTTCTTTGAAAATTCTTATTATTTCACTTGTGCATTCCTCTAAGGTTGTACTATCATGCTGTGACAAATCTACGACTGTCCAACCCCCCGCTGATCCCAAGGTCAAGGTCACATACTTAGTCTCTTTACAAAACATAACATCAGAGAAATATGTTATAACTTCTATTTCTTTCATTGAAAATTCTTAATATTTCATATGCTGTGACAAATCCCCGCTGATCTCGAGGTCAACGTCACATACATACCGTATAACCTCGAATTAACGCCCCCCTCCTAATAAAAGCCCCCCCCCCGCCCCCCCCCCCCCCAATTTTTTTACCAATGACCGCCAATTTCAAACACAAATAACCAATCCTTAAATCCTTATTTGTGTTTGAAATTGGCGGTCCTTGGTAAAAAAAACGCCCCCCTTTTTGTAAAATGTAACGCCTCCGGGGGCGTTAATTCGAGGTTATACGGTAGTCTCTTTACAAAACATAACATCAGAGATATGGTATATAAAACATATCGTATTAGTATAGTATACGTATAGTATTGGTATAGTACGTATAGTTGACCTGCAGAAAAGCGCTACTGTATGTAGTATACACAAAATGTTTATGTTCATGTACCAACAACTTGCTCAAGATAGATACATTATATCATTGTTTTTTGTGCTACTGTAATAAAACGTTATATGTATTTAATGTGTTTCAATTCAGATCTACCACACACCCTGCCTGTTTTAAAGCCATCGTAAATGTTATACACCGTCCATCCGTCCGGCGCATCAATTCTATTGATGTTTAGGGGCCTTTTCTTTGATCTTCAAATAATGGAAATACCCCAAAAACCCATGTACCTTTAAAGGTGGTTAACATGTAACTTATTGTGGTTAACTACAGTAACTGCAATATGTGAAATAAGTGGATAAGCAAATTTAAAAATTACGATGCGGTTAACCTATTTCTAATGCACTCCTTTACTACTGGCGTAGGAATACATATTGAAATAATTTGCGACCGTTCATCAACGATGATATACCTGTAATGTATGACGATCAGCCAATCAGATTGCGTGATATTTATAGAGTGCATTAGAAAACACTATCATGGTGCATATTCTTGTGGTTACAACAACAACAACAACAATTACTGAAACTCCCAGCAGCGCCTCCGATTCAAGGTACGTATTCTGTTATATTGTCCTTGTTATGTAATGGATTTTAATAAAATGTCACGCATCAAACGCGTCTTATTAAGCTGCACTTGGTGGTCTCGGTACTTTGGCCCAAACATCTGTCGTTTTTGCGAAGAATCGATTTCCGTGTTTACTGTCGATACTGACACGGAAATAGATTCTGCGCAAAAACGTGAAAGGTATGTGCCGAAGTACCGAGACCACCAAATGCATGTCATGAAGACAATAAATGATTGCTCCCTCAAAGTATACTTGGCTAGATAAGTATACTTTGCAATGTTGGTGAAATAGGCTACAGGAACTACACTGGTTAGAAATCGCATAAGTTCCATTTCTCTAGTTAAGGCCGCATGCAAGTTTTACAAGTAAATATATGAACGTGTTACATTCCAATATCAAGGTGAATGATCACGTGGCTATAACAACAACAACAGTGGCTGAAAGTGTTGAAATATTGAAAGTATTATTTGACATTTTCCTTAATATGAAACGGATTTCGATGAAATATGGCGCAACAAACGCGTCTTCATGAGCTGCATTTGGTGGTCAAGGGAGTTTGGCACAGACTAATGTCGTTTTTGCGAAGAATCGTTTTCCGTGTCGGAGACACGGAAATCGATTCTTCGCAAAAACGACAGAAGTTTGGGCGAAAATACAGAGACCACCAAATGCAGCTTAACAAGACGCGTTTGATGCGCCATATTTCATCAAAATCCGTTACGTAATAAGGACACTATAAAAGAATACGTACTTCGAATCGGATGGATTCTGAAAATTTCATTACTTGTTGTTGTTGTTAGTACCACGTGATCATACACCTAGAATATAATGAAGAACGGTTCATATGTTGGCGTTTTATGGGTTATTGCGGTATATCTGGTGGTTTGGGTGCATTGTTACCAACGTCCAATTTACGTCACCTCCCGCGAATTACGCGTATAACAAGAAGTGTTCCTTTGTGGGTATATTGGCCGTATAAAAGCACTGGTTGAAGTAACGTACCAATGTCTGTAAATGCATTAAATATACCTAAAAGAATCAATAAGTGGGAAAAAATCATTTAATGTATTTATAGGCCTTGGTATGTTACTTCAACCTGTATATAAAAGGGGTCCGAAATTTCGAAACGGTGAATGTGTAGATAATTGACAATTTCTGTCGTATGTCATGATTGAGCATTAGTAGTTGCACACAACTATGTAAATTACCAACACCAACGAAATCCACCCATAAATAACCAGAATTCACGTGATAACCTCGCTCAGGCTTGGACAATCAACTTGCTTGTTGTGAGTTAGCATTGTCAGTGTGTGTTCGAAACGGTGATAACCTCGCCCAGGCTCGGACAATCAACTTGCTTGTTGCGAGTTAGCATTGTCAGTGTGTGTTCGAAACGGTGATAACCTCGCTCAGGCTCGGACAATCAACTTGCTTGGTTGTGAGTTAGCATTGCCAGTGTGTGTTCGAAACGGTGATAGCCTCGCTCAGGCTCGGACAATCAACTTGCTTGGTTGTGAGTTAGCATTGCCAGTGTGTGTTCGAAACGGTGATAGCCTTGCTCAGGCTCGGACAATCAACTTACTTTATTGTGAGTTGGTATTCCTAATGTGTGTTAGAAAAATTGATAATCTGGGCAAAATTAACGCAGCCGGTGTCGATATATATTACTGGACGATGTACAGCGGAACCTCTCTAAACCGGACACCCTGGGAGGTCCCCAGGGTGTCCGCCTAGTGAGGTTTCACTGTAAATCAGGCATTTGATCATTCTGAGTCATATGTGTGTGCTACATGTATGCGATCATGAACAGACATTGTCACCTGAGATAAATGACCAAGAAACTCATACAAATAACATCACGGGTGTTTTCTTGACGTCCTGTTTAGAGGCGTTCCGTTATAGATGGAATGAACTACAGGGCTCCAGATAAGGAATTAGTAATTGAGTATTTTCACCCCATCATATCTGAAGCAATTGGGTATTTCAATATTTTAATTGGGTAAAATAAATTCACACTACTGTTTACACATCAACAGACAGCAATTATTGAATAATTTGCTTGGAAATGAAAACATGTCTTGGCATTTCATTAGAATTGTCTCCTTGGAGACAATTCTAATGAAATACCAAGACGTGTATTCATGGAAAATGAAAAAAATATGCTATATTTGTGGTCTGTTTATTGTTTTCCGTAGCATGAGAATGGTACCACAAATTTGTTATTGCTTTTTGATACTCGCTACTTCTGATTTCAATTGGGTTTTTGACAAATTTAATTGGGTATTTACGCAAATGCGCAGCTTATCTGGAGCGCTGGACTACATACTAGGCAACTCGTGTCAATAGTTTACAGAATATGGACGATCACGAGTAACCTGCCTTATGGGACATCACGAACGGTATAATACAAGGTGTATGATCACGTGGTTACAACAACAACAACAAGTACTGAAACTTCCAGAAGCCCTCCGATTCAAAGTACGTAAGAAAGTAACTATTCGTTTATTTTTGCCTTATAATGCAACGGATTTTGATGAAATATGTCGCATCAAACGCGTCTTGTTAAGTTGCATTTGGTGGTCTCGGTACTTTGGCCCAAACTTCTTTCGTGTTTGCGAAGAATCAATTTCCGTGTCTACTGCCAACGACGTAAGTATGTGCCGAACTCCCGGGACCACCACATGCAGCTCTTGAAGACGTGTTTACTACGCTATATTTCATCTAAATCGTTGCCTATTAAGGAACATATCAAATAATACTTACTTTGGAGTGGGCGCACTTTCAACACGTTCAGCTGTTGTTGTTGTTGTTGCAACCATGCACCTTGGTCAATATATCAACTTCTGTAACATTTATTTATGTAACGAAACGAATATCCAATTTTCTGCGTACTTCACAAATAGTGTGTTCGAGTCTGGCCGCTATTGCCGACATGTGCGTGTCTTGGTATCGGATAAAGTCGTCACAAGGCATCGGGAACGTGTTCAGCATTATCCTCGGGTTTACCGTTTTGTTTAGAGGCTTTTCACTCAGCCATTCGTTCCTACATGAGCGGTAATGATGGATCACAGCCAGATTGTGTGGAATTCTTAGACTGAAATAGTTCAGGAGCCCGTGTCACTAAAGTGCGGACGATAAACATGTGCGTACGACAATTTTTTTTTGATAATGTTAAATTTCATAAAAATTTAAGAATGGTCAAATATTGATTTTATTACGAAAAATTGATTTCTCTATGGGAATTTAACATGGGGGAATAGGAGGTGGAGGTGCTGTGGGAGGAGTCAAACAACGAAAAAGTTTGGAAATTGACTCCGAAACATAGCTAGATAGCTTGGAAATGATCTAGCTAAGAAAATAAAAGTTCAATTTTAAAAATCGCTGCAGTATTTCTGAAATTCTAAAAATTCATCGACCACTTTTGTTCACGTAAACATTATATGGCGTAATCGTACACGTGAACAAAAGTGGTCGATGAACAAAAGTGGGTTCTAACATCAACCACTTTTGTCGCCCACTAAAGTTCACCGATATCAAAACGTCTTCAAAATTGTCTAAGTTATTCAACGACGTCAGGTTTCATTTGATTAAATGTTATTTTGCCCGGCTTAATCGTACACATGAACAATAGTGATAGATGGACAAAAGCGGGGTCTACAAGGCTCATTCTTAAATTTTCCTTTAATTTAATATTATCGAAACAAATATTGTTTTTGAATTATTTATATGGCCGTAAAATTTTGGCAGCTTTCGTGAAACAGACTGTAATGTTATTGTGGATTTAAGTGAAGTTAGTAAGTGTAAACATATAAATACATTTCTCAACTTGTCGCTGGTCAAAAACCCGCGTTTGTCGACTGTGTGTCGCATATGTACGGAGCTCCGCAGAGGACATAGATATTTTTTATTAATTCGTTCCCACGAAATAACAATTCGTCCCCACGAAATAACAAATCGTTCCCACGGGAACGAATTGTTAATTCGTTGGAACAAATTGTTATATCATGGGAACGAATTGTTAATTCGAGAGAACGAATTGTTAAATTGACGGAACGAATTGTCATTTCTTGGGAACGAATTGTTAATTCGATTGAATGAATTAATTTGAGGGAACGAATTGTTAAATTAAGGCAACGAATTGTTATTTCGTGGGAACGAATTAATAAAATAAATGTAAAACTACAGAACAGTATACACTAAAATGACTGCCAGCAAACTGGGCATAAAATAGCTGGCTTATTTTGCTGAATACATATACTGGCGGCACATAACCAAGGTGCATGATCACGTGATTACAATAACAACAACGTCGCCCACTCCAAAGTAAGTATTTTTTGATATGTTTCTTAATATGCAAAGTATTTTGATGAAATATGGCTCAGCAAACGCGTCTTCATGAGCTGAATTAGGTGGTCCAGGGAGTTTGGCACAGATTTATGTCGTTTTTGCGAAGAATCAGAGACACGGAAATCGATTCTTCGCAAAAACGACAGAATTTTGGGCGAAAATACAGAGACCACCAAATGCAGCTTAACAAGACGCGTTTAATGCGCCATATTTCATCAAAATCAGTTACGTAATAAGGACATTATAAAAGAATACGTACTTTGAGTCAGATGGATTCTGGAAATTTCAGTATTTGTTGTTGTTGTTAGTACCACGTGATCAGACACCTTCATAACTATCTGCTTGATTTGGTTTAAACTGTATTTTATTTCATTTCAAAAGCATGCCAGTCTTACATGTTGAATAGTTAACCTAGCAATGTTGAGTACCGCCGGGTTTTAAGTTGGAAATGTAATATGTAGGTCCAACATACTCAGAAACGGCCGGGTGCCTATTTACACATGTGTAGCATTTTTCTTAATTTAAAAAATCACAAAATCAGGAATAACTCCCTTAATACGTCGCATAGAGACTCCGTTTTGGTGTCTACATCCATGTTTTCGATACCAAGCAATCGATGTAACAGACTTTCGGTGGCGTAATACCATTCAATGACGGCAAATCGAATTTCTAAATTGAGGGAACGAATTGTTATTTCGTGGGAACGAAGTAATGCAAAAAAATCCATGTCCGCTGCGGGGCTCCGTAGTTTTCAATCGATGTACTATTGTACTTCACATGCATGTTACCGTATTAATCCTAAATATTCGGACACAATCTGGACACAGTTTGTTTTCAATTGATGTACGAATCTACAAAACATGTATGTTACCGTATTAACCCATACTATTCGGACACTATTTGCATTGGGAAACCCCTTTAATAGGGGTTTCCCAAAACAAATTATATCCCAATACATTGTTAGTGTGATTAGACCAGGACTGCCATAGAAATCCTAACTATCGGCACGCTCACTGTTGTGGGGGAACCATATATTTATATACGTTTCCCCAAATAAATGGTGTCCGAATATTTAGGGTTATAACTGTACTATACATTTTCAGATATTAAGTAAGGGTTTATAGACCCTGGGGCCCGTTTCACTAAATTTAGGATTGTCTGGAAATTTCATTTGATGAATTTACATTTATTGAGCGCAGTCAATGTAAATGTAAATCCAATAATTGTTTACAAGAAATTTACAGACTATCATACTTTTGCACTTACTAACATTTTAGTCGTACGTAGTTTAGTGAAACGGGCCCATGGATCTCAATGCAACTTATCCCGTCAACACAGTGCGTATGTGCCGTGAAACACGGTGCCATGAAACATTTTTGACATCCAGTCAATACTATTTTTGCATTTTACAGCCATTTGTAGGTGTTGACGGGATAAATAGAATAGTAGGTTAGTGCACGGAAACAGGATGTGATCGGCAGAGCCTCGCCCATCCCGTTTCCTGAGCCTTGCCATATATTTTTTCCCATTCACGGCACTAACCTACTATTCTCTATAATGTGTTCCTTACGTCTTATAACCCGACATAACACCAGGAGAGTGCGTGTGCCCCGCTCCGAATCGCACACGTGATGGCATATATACAAACTTTGCACGATCATCTATCGCGAAAGTGTTGTTTCCATAGCGACCGACGTACGTCATGCTTGACGAGTTTGATATTCCCCACGTCGTTACGTGTATCCGGGTATGGAAATGTAGAGCAGCAACCGTGTTGTTCAGATTTGCATTAGATTCCTAAGATAACAGGTAATGGGATCACGTGGTCTATTGTTTGCACTGAATTAATGGCGGCGTACATGAGGTCTCGGATAAATCTTATTTTTATGCCCCACCACGATAGTGGAGGTGGCATTTAGTGCTACCCTTATCCGTCCGTCCCGTCCCGTCCTGGCCCGTCCTGTCTGTCCGTCCCGTCTGTCCCGTCTGTCCGTCCGTCACACAACTTTAACGCTCGGGTAAATGTCTCATAATTTCTTCATCCTTAGACCGATCTGCTTCATATTTCATATACACATTGCTCTAATGGTCCTCTACCGGCCTGTGCCAAATCCACGTTCGTGCTGCCACCGCCAAGCCCAGGGTCAAGGTCACATACTTAGTGCTTCAAAAACTTTAAATCTCAGGTAAATATCTTATACTTTATGTTTCCTTTCACGGATCAGCTTCATACTTCATATAATTATGCATTGCTCTAATGGTCCTCTACTGTCCTGTGCCAAATTCACATTCGTCCTGCCCCCATCAAGGTCACATACTTAGTGCTTCAACAATTTTAACGCTCAGGTAAATATGTTATAATTTCTGTTTTCTTTCACGGATCAGCTTGATTTTCATATACGCATTGCTATAATGGTCCTCAACCGCCCTGTGCCAAATTTAGTTTTGTCCTGCCCCTGCTCATGTACATATCTTATAATTTCTGTTTTCTTTCACGGATCAGCTTGATACTTCATATACGCATTGCTATAATGGTCCTCAACCGCCCTGTGCCAAATTTAGTTTTGTCCTGCCCCTGCTCATGTACATATCTTATAATTTCTGTTTTCTTTCACGGATCAGCTTCATATTTCATATACGCATTGCTCTAATGGTCCTCTACTGCCCTCTGCCAAATCCATGTTCGTCCTGCTCCCGCCAAGTCCAGGGTCAAGGTCACACACATACTTGGTGCTTCAAAAACTTTAACGTTCAGGTAAAAAAAAAATTGTACTTGGAATTTGGCCTCATTTATTATCAAAGCGATATGTGGGGCATCCGTGTACTATGAACACATTTTCTAGTTATCAATACGACTGCGGTTTCTTCCTTTTAATCATGTTCCAGCCGTTAACGATATGAGTCAGCCAATACCGCAGCATTACTTATGTAGTTAGTCTGAACATTCTGCAGAGAAATTTGAATCGGACGAAATCGAACGTTGTTTAAACTTGGTCCGAATCAAATGTTTCTGCAGAATTGTCAATAATGCTGCTAACTTCCATATTGGCGGACTTGTAGTGTTAACGGCTGGAACATGGGCATCATTAAAAGGAAGACACCGCAGTCGTATTCATGAAAAATAAGATTCAACTAATAAATCATGTGCGCCACCATTAATCCAGTGTAAACAATAGACATCGTGATCCCATACCCTGAATAAGAGAAGACACGTTTTATTTTGAGTTGACAAGACAGTAATAATACGCATATGTATACTATTGATAGGCGTTTGACTGACTATGAGTACATGTACATGTTCCATGCACATCTTCTTGAAGAACGGTATATATAGAGAATACCAGGCTAGTGTCCTTTGATATCAAGTTTATCAGGCAAGGCTAGGAAACGCGTAGGAATTCCGAGGCTTGCCGAGGAATTCCTACTGTTTCCGAGCCGAGCCTGATAAACTTGATATCAAAATACACTAGTCTGGTATTCTATTTATCAGGTAACGTTTTATGCTCGAAAATGACCACAGATGACGTCGTTATCTATAGACAGAACGAGGACTTGTTTACGTTGCGTCATTACACTGACGTCATTCGGTAACGTCACGTGACGTCATCCGACCAATGGAACGTCAGTTTTCACTTTGTTGTAACCCGGATGTTTATATCAGGGCAATGCCTGATACAACAATATGTTATCAGTCAGTACGTATTCTGTCAATGCAGGGCAGATTACCTGATAAAATTTATCTCACACCAGTGAGTTAGTACACGTATATGTAGGGTAATTTACAAGGTATTTTGACAGTATAAAAGGGGTCAGAATATTCGGAACGGTTAATGTGTAGATGATTGCGATTTCTGTCGTGTGTGATGTTTGAGCATTAGTAGTTGCACAAAACTATGTAAGTTACCAAAAACCAACGAAATTCACCAAAATCTACCAACGATTTAACAAAATGCCCATATGACACCAACATACTGACCATCTGTTCAAACACACGTGGTACCATTGACGCGTAACACCAATAAGACATACTTACACACATTACTGAAGGAATAAAACCATGGGCTGTTGCGTTTACGGGGGTGCATATTACATTTGGTCTGTTTAAAGTGCGTGGAGTCCGAAGGAGTTATACATAGAATCTAACATTTACTGATTTAATAAGAAACGAGGCTATGCATATCATATTAAAGCATCACTCTGGTAGCATCCTCTATTTATTGCACCTATTAAATGTCTGTCTAGGTCCATATAATCACAGTCAACGACACAAGCGCGCACCGGCTTCAGCCAACAGCTGTGTCAAAACCGCGATACTTACAACGAATGACAATGAAATTGCCCGTATCCATGACGACCAAGTAGTGATTCTTAAACCCGACATACATGTACTTACAATGAATGACAGACGGCCTTGCTAGCCATTCGGTACAATGAACTCGTCCGTATCCATGACGACCATGATGTGAGGCTTAAACCCGCCAAACATGTACAACTAATGACGGACGGTTGTGCGAGCTATTCGGTACAATGGACTCGTCCGTATCCACGACCACCATGTTGTGACGTTTAAACCCGACATTCTTTCAACGAATGACAGAATGTTGTGTGAGCTATTCGGTACAATGAACTCGTCCGTAACGTATCCATGACGACCATGTTGCGATACATAAACATGACAAAGTCATCATACTTACAATGAATGACAGCAGGTTGTGCGTGTTATTCGGCACAATGAACTCGTCCTTATCCATGATGACCATGTACCGGTAACCATGGAGACGATCCTGACAGTCGAAGACTGTAAGCTGCTCGTCGTTGAAAGCCTGCCCATTCTTGGTAGCAGGATTTCTAAACGCTCCACCTTTGTAACACGTGACTGTGACTGAATAAATGGGGCTTATAGGCTTTCTAGCAAAGTATACTTTGAGGGAGTAATCATTTATTTTCCCGAAATGCATTATTTCATATAGAACTAAAGACTGCATATATTTGATGATTAAAAGTATGCAGAATTATTATACTGAATGAATTATATTATCACAGCCGAAATGGCTGTGATTCAAAATGGCTGTGATTATGTAATACATTCAGTATAATAAATAATTAATACATGTATCCTTAAATTGAAAATCTCTCCCTCAAAGTATCCTTTGCTCGATAAGTATACTTTGCAATGTTGGTGAAATAGGCTACTGGTCAAATAGCACACTACTGTAGCCTGATAACAATCTATATTCCTTGTTAGAAGCATAGCGGGTGTTACATTGACGGAATGGTGAACGGTGCAGATCCTGATCAGACTTTGCGGATGCACAGGCTGATCTGGATCTACACTGGTCGCTAAACACATAAGCCCCATTTGTCCAGTCACAGCCACAAATGAGACAAGACATGTGATTGTCAATAGTTTTCATAAATAATGTCAAATGGTGACAAAATATAACCACACATTTACATATTTAATGAAATTACACAGATGTCCGAAGGTACATAACGTGGCGTGCCTCAAGTTTAATTTATTACACTCTCGTGAGTTATTTGCACGGGATTCGCTGTGAGAGAAACACGTAATTCACTCATTACAAATAATACACCGTGAAGAGAACACCCGTAATTGCGCCCTCTTTTACTACAGTCGAAAGAAAGTTATTTGAAAAATTGTAGAGTCAATACTAATCTACAATTCTAATGTGATTAAACACATTCCAAACATCAAATGTGGCCGTGACTGGAGAAATGGGGCTTATGAGATTATAGAGAATAGTAGGTTAGTGCCGTGAATGGGAAAAAATATCTGGCAAGGCTCAGGAAACGGGATGGGCGAGGCTCTGCCGAGCACATCCCGTTTCCGTGCCGCGCCAGATATTTTTTCCCATTCACGGCACTAACCTACTATTCTATTTATCCCGTCAACACCTACAAATGGCTGTAAAATGCAAAAATTGTATTGACTGGATATCAAAAATGTTTCACGGCATCGTGTTTCACGGCACATACGCACTGTGTTGACGGTATAAAATGTACATCCTGGTCAAATATCATACTCCTGTAGCCTGATAACGATCTATACTGTTACATGTAAAAGCAAGACGGGTGTTTCATTGATGGGATGACGAACAGTGCAGATCCTGATCAGCACAGTCTGATCTGGATATACACTGGTCACATAACCCATAAGCCCCATTTCTCCAGTCACAGCCACATATAAGACTATGGCTGGAGAAATTTAATGGCATCTGCCCCAGCTTACTGCAGTAGACATTTTGTTCTGAACAACAGGCTTCAATGACAAAATGGCGACAAGTGAAGACACTGATCAGACTGCAGAAATGTGCATGCTGATCAGGGTCTACCCTAGTCACAAAAACACATTCCAAACATGCACTCAAATATCTCGTTCAGAGATACAGCTGCGTAATTTGGATTTACATTTTTTTATATGTGACGTAAGAAAGCGGAAAACACGTCGTTGTGTAACTATTCATGCGCACAGCACAATTATAATTAAACAAATAGACTAAATATGCATATATATCTACGGAAGCCCTTTAGAGCCCCTTCAATTTTTTTTAATTTCCATTTATTCAAGATCTTTTCTTGAATTTTCAAGTTCTTTTCTTGAATTTTCAAGATACTCTCTTGAAATTCGCGACAAGTGTTGGACATTTGTCGGGGAAACAATTGTCATTTAAAGTCACTGTGTCTCAGATATGCTTAGAAAGTGACACAGTGCAACCTCTCTACAACAGCCACACATGGGAAGACGCAATAATGGCTGCTGTAGAGAGGTGGCAGTTGTAGAGAGGCTACTGCTGAATTAAATATTGTCGTCTGTTGTCTATTTATTTTCTTCGATACTTCTTATCAAATACATGCTTTGACAGCATTTTAGAATCATTTCCAACGGAAATGACTCTAACGTGCTGTCAAAACATGTTTTTATTGACAAAGAATGCAAAGGCAGCAGCAGACGACAATTTTCATGCTCAGCAGTCTAAGGGTTAAATATAGAGGAAATAATCCATTTGGGATATAAAATAGCGGCTGTTACAAAGAGGGTGTTGGTGTAGAGAGGTGGTCGTTAGGGGAGGGTCGACTGTAACACAGATTAGGAAAATAAAACAAAATAGCTTTCATGTAGATTTGCATCGTATTTCTGAACCTTATTATACCTACAGGTCACCTAGAAAAAATTGGGATTTGATAAGAGAAATGTGTGTACAGTCGAACGCCCCGAACGACCACCTCTCTACAACAACAGCCTCTCTATAACAGCCGCTATTTTATATCCCAAATGAATGATTTCCTCTGTATCTAACCCTTAGACTGCTCAGCATGAACATTGTCATCTGCTGTTGCCTTTGCATTCTTTCTCAATAAGAACATGTTTTTACAGCATTTTAGAATCATTTCCATTGGAAATGATTCTAAAATGTTGCCAAAGCTTTTTTTTTTTGTAACAAGGTGATCGTCGGAGAGTGTCTCATCCACGAAACTAGGCAATCGCCACGAGGGCCACGGTCACTAAGGTCAAGGTCGCACAAATGACACTGGGTGTATAGTGAGGAAGCTATCGGTAATGATCCGACAAACGGATCAGGAGACATTTACCATTTGGACGTACATCCAACATTATTGACACGAAATGTCAATGCCATGGTGACGGGCCAAGGTCACCGGAATGACACTGTATAGATACCTATCAATGTGAGTAAGCTTTTTATGAAGTTTGGTAATGCTGTGACGGATCATGAGATATTCAACATTTGGATGTATGCCCAGAATTGTTAACACCAATGTGAAGGTCACCAAGGTGATGGTCAGTCGAATTTCATTGGTAGATATCCACCAATGTGAAGAAGCTATTGATGAAGTTTCGAGATGAGCCGATGAACGGATGAAGAGATAGTCAACCGTTGGTTGTAAGTCAAAATGTATTGACATGAAGGTCAAGGTCACGGTCACGCGAATGATACACTGGGTTGATAGCCATTAATGTGAGGAAGCTATTGATGACGTTTGGTAAAGGATCCGACTAACGGATCAGGAGGTATTCAACATTTGGTACAAAATCATTGACAAAAAGGTTAAGGTCACCAAGGTGAATGTCATCCGAATGATGGATAACTATCAATGTGAGAAAGCTATTGACGTAATTTGGTAATAATCCGACTAACTGATCAAGAGATATTCACCTTTCGGATGTATGTCAACAATTATTGACATGAAGGTCAAGGTTACCACGGTCACGGTCAGCCAAATGAGACACATGGCGGATAACAATTCATGTGACGAATATAAGATATTGATGAAGTTTGGTAAAGGAACCGACTAACTGATCAGGAGGAATTCAATATTTGGACGTATGTACACAATTATTGACACAAAGGTTAAGCTCACCAATGTGAAGGTCAAGGTCACTGCCAGGAAAATAAATATTACTAAATGATTATATCTGTATAGCGGGCACTCGTAATTTTTAGAACTGATGGAATATCGACACAATTATACTCATTTAATTTCTATAAAGAACAGATTGTGCCTAGTGAGTGGACATGTACGAGGGTCAGTCAATAAGTAACCGGCCTACAGTATGTTCCACGTTTTGCTGCCGACGAACTATCTCGCCAGGTTTCGGAGTCAATTTCCAAAACTTTCCGTTTTTTGATCCTTCAGGATCTAAAAACGAAAATATTTGAAAATTGACTCCCCATGTTAAAATAAAATCAATATATGATGGAATTTCATCTATTAAATTTTTTTGGGGAGGGTGACTTTTTTTGTTATTGATGAAAAAGTACTTACTTTTAAATATTTTTTAGATTTAATGTGTTTAATAGCCAAAAGTTTGTCGGCAGCAAAACATGGAACAGACAGTAGATACTTTTTATTCACGGTTGACTTTCCGATAATCCAATACGTTTTTGCCAGCGAGATTTCAGCGCTGTAATTCCTTGCAAGTAAACAATGAACTGTTTTTCCTCGACCCACTGTCTAACTGCTGCCTGGAGGGATTCATCGGACCGGAAGTGACGTCCACGGATACTTTTGTTCAAGTTTGGGAATAGGAAATAGTCGCTGGGGGCCAGGTCTGGTGATTATGGTGGAAGCTGCCTAACAGATCCAATGCCTGCAGTCTCCAGTAGCCGATTTCATCAAAATTGCAAAGTATACTTATCTAGCAAAGTATACTTTGAGGGAGAAATCATTTATTTTCCCCGAAATGCATTATTTCATATAGAACTAACGACTGCATATATTTGATGAGTACAAGTATGCAGAATTATTATACTGAATGTATTACATTATCACAGCCAAAATGGCTGTGATAATGTAATACATTCAGTATAATAAAGAATAATAAATTTATCCCTAAATTGAACATTTCTCCGTCAAAGCATACTTTGCTATATAAGTATGCTTTGTCATGTTGGTGAAATAGGCTACTGGTGCGAGGTCCTCACCACATCAGTCACTTTGCTCCACTCCCTAAAAGTAACAGGAATATTACTACCGGGCTTCAACTGTAAGTTTGCATGTATGGACCCTGGCGTTGTCATGATGCAGAAGGACGCATTTGGTGTATTTGCCACACCTTTTCTGAATATAGAGAATAGTAGGTTAGTGCCGTGAATGGGAAAAATATCTGGTAAGGCTTAGGAAACGGGATGGGCGAGGCTCTACCGAGCACATCCCGTTTCAGTGCCGCGCCAGAATGGTTGTCATAATTTTACTTAATGATGACTCGGTCTTGTATTTCTTGGGTCTCTTCCCCACCCACTGATGACTTTGTTATTTCGTCTCTGGATCATACCAGTGAACCCACGTCTCATCTGATGTCGCTAATCGCTCTAATAAATGTTCCGTGCGGGAGTTATATAACAGAGCCCTTCATGAGGCAGCCCTAGCTGCCATTTGGTCGGCATCCAATGATCGCATCACTTTCTCATTTCCAAATGTTCATGCAAAATTGTAAAAAATAGTACCATGTGAAAGCCCTGCTTCCTTAGCACTCTCTGTCTGTCTGACGTAACGATCTACCTGATCTTGGCACAGTTTTCACTAGTGATTGTGTCAGTTGGCCTATCAGGCCGTGACTCATCTTCTAGGTCCGTTCGACCCCGTTTAAATTCGGCAACACAAGATTTGACCTGTGTGTACGAAGGAGCAGAATCTCCATATACACAAACAAACTCTAAATTACTCTCCATGCCCGTTTGCCTTTCAGATACAGATATCTAATGACAGCTCTGTACTCAATTCTACGGAAGCCCATTTGGGCCACTTCACTTTTTTTCTAATTTCCATTTATTCAAGATCATTTCTTAAATTTTCAAGATCTTTTCTTGAATTTTAATGTTCTTTTCTTGAACTTTGGAGATCTTTTCTTGAATTTTGATACTTTCTTGAATTTTCGAGATCTTTTCTTGAATTTTCAAGATCTTTCCTTGAATTTTCAAGTTCTTTTCTCGAATTTTCAAGATCTTTTCTTGAATTTTCAAGATCGTTTCTAATAAAGGATGTTTCAAGATATTTTCTTGAATTTTCAAGTTCTTTTCTTGAATTTTCGAGATATTTTCTTGAATTTTCAAGATACTTTCTTGAACTTTCGAGATCTTTTCCTGAATTTTCTAGATCTTTTCCTGAATTTTTATGACCCATTACGCAAACACGACTTATTTGGAATTAATAAATCAGTGAACTTCTTTCGGCAAGGGAGTTAATCAATATCACGCGAACTATTTTCATACAGCCTAGCTGATTGTTCTGTTTATTAGTATATATAGTTTTAATCTATCTCCTGTGATATATAATGATACATTACTTCGCTATATTATGGGTAATACTACATGTTGTTTCAATAGCGTATCTCTGTAACGGTATCGTTGTATATGGAGTTGCAAATAATTTAATAATTAGTACGTTCAAATGGTTGCGTAATACTGATTGCACTTCCGTATAAATGTAATCGTGGTAAATGGCGCAATAGTCGAGAGTTTAAGGTCACCGTTTTCTATGATTTAATTACCGATTCCCGAAAGCGTCGGGGTTTCAAACCTCGACTTGGTATATTTTTTTTCTCCATATATATTATTTTTCTGATTTTAATATTTTCACAATTTTAGGATTTTAATAAAAATAGCTATAAATTGATAGAAACTTACCAACGATGAAAGTGTCCGTCTTTAAGTAATATATACACAGACAGTTTGTTACTGTTTTTTTAAGTTTGAGGTACTGTCTATACCATATCATTTTTTACTGTCCCAAAATCTATTTTTTTGGCTGTCACAATTAATTAATTTTCGGACAGCAAATTTTTTTATGAATTTGAAATAATTATTGTCCTCCATCTGATCACAACACTGTTCTAACTGTGCATGTGGCTACCACGACCAGAATTCACTACTGATTTTTTAAAACAATATCGACACAACTTAATACGGTGATAGAATTTGTGTCAACTTTTCAACACCATTTACGGAAAATATTACTGATTTTCTAAACACAATATGGGCGAAGGTGTACTGAACTACTTTTTTTATAATAACCAGCCGTCTAATAGATCTGTGTATAATCGAGAGTATATCGTTAATTGTCATGTTGTCTCCGACAGTGAGGTGTTGCGGCACACATCAAAACGACATGTCAATTTCAAAACATTGCCTAAGGGTCAACATTTACAGCCGTGTGGTGTCATCAGATCAACACCTCGTCACACACGACTGCGCATTATCGATTTTTTTCCACACAATGCGACGTGTATTTACAACTAGATCTGTGTAATGTGTCGGGTGTAGCCAAAGGCCATGCATAAATTCGTAATTAGTCACAGATGTAGCCTTAAAATATAATCGATTTCCTTAAATTACGTCCGCAAGTTGACAGTTATTTCAAAGCAGACGTCATCGTAATTTGTCGTTATTTCTTTCCAAAATTAGCCATATATTCTGTAAATAGCGTTGAAAGTTGACAATAAATTAAGACCAGATCAGTACGTTAAATCGCTATCGACGACAACTGACAATCCGATGAGAGAGTAATACCGTTTACGCGTATCCAATGTTAGATATACATCGTTATTTTTGTATGACTTTCGTAGTTTTTACCGAGAAATTCAAACCGTTTCCAATTATTGGGGAACATAATATCATGATTAGCACACCGTTTCACTAAGCGGGGGCTACTCAAGGAATGGGAGTTGATTCACGAGTTGTGGATGATGAGTAAAGGCTAAAGTGACAGTAAGACTGTGTCGTGACCGTATCGTCTCGTCATATGTGTTTGTGATTTCCAAACTGTAAACTGTCCATCATGATCAGTGTATCGTACTTATGTCATTCTACACCACCATACCAGCGGATGTGACATTCCATAGTAGACCATCCGCCGATACTAGCACCGTCTTCACATCCAAAAGTCCTGTTATTCAAATCAGTGACCACTATATATTGACTTGTAGCCTGAAATCATACACCGTCATGACCCACCACTCACACAAATCCAACAGGCTGCTGGCATACTTAACCGCAATATTGCTTGCACAATCAAATGACATACAGTTCAACCCTGGTCCAAGTGTAAATCATGAAAATGGTGAACGACTGTACATGTGGGACATGTGATGCACCTGTAAACTGGTATCATAAAGGTGTACTATGTGAGACATGCGACCAGTGGTACCATGCCGCCAAAGCATCCACAGTGGAACTTATGACCTATTAAGTGACTCAAGACTTGACGCTAGTTGGCATTGCATCATATGTTGCAGTCCAAACTACAGTGATACTGTGCATGATCTGTATAGCCATGAACTATCACACCAAAGTTTACTTGCCTCAATCCCAGTCATATCTATGGATAGCCCGGACCCTACCCGAAGACATCTGAGACCTGTACACACATCCATCCCGACCAGAGGCCAGACACGGTCAATCAAACAGAAATTTCCGCTCCGGGTCTTGAACATAAACTTCCAATCTATAAAGATGAAGCAATGTTGGCTTTCCAACATTATTGATAGTGTTAACCCAGACATTGTCTTTGGCACAGAAACATTGCTTGACTCAAACATTAAAAACTCTGAAATATTCCCAGCTGGATACACGATACATAGAAAAGACAGGACCAAATCCGGAGGAGGTGTTCTGATCGCCATCAAGACAGAGTTCAACAGTGAAGATGTGCCAGAACCTGACACCAACTGCGAAATATCCTGGGCCAAAGTCAGACTTGTCGGAAGTAGAACACTGTACTCATGCTCATATTACCGATATAATGTGTCTGATGAATCCAGCCTCCAACAATTTGAACAGACGGTGGCAAGGGTCTGTGAATACATCAATTATTATTGCTGGAGACTTCAACTTCCCAGGTTGGAACTGGAAAAGTAATGTGCTAAAAGCGAACATACGCCTCATTACGTATGCGACTATCAGAGATCCTTGATAACCATAGCCTAGTACAGATAGTACAGGAGCCAACAAAGAAGTCCAACACACTTGACCTCGTCATAACGAACTGCCCAAATAAGGTCATCCGAGTAGACATTATATCTGGATTGTCGGATCACGATATTGTATTTACAGAAATGGACATGCGACAGATCACCTACCGACAGAAACCACGTTCCATACCGCTCTATCGACGAGCCAACTGGGACAGCCTGCGAAGTGATATGAACTCTCTCGAAAATGACATCAGAAATATGTATGACTCTGGAACTCAAAATGTCAATGAAATGTGGGAAAAATTCAGAGACAAACTACAAAATAGTGTAAAAAACAATATTCCACACAAACTAACCCGAAACAGAAATGGATATCCATGGATTGGCCCAGAACTGAAACGCATTCTAAAAAGGCGAGGCAAGCTGTACACACGTAAAAAGGAAAAGAGGTGACCCATTACACATACAGCAGTACTTGGAACTGAAACGTCGTATACAGAAGCTCACCCGACACTCGTACTGGAGATATGTAGAAGACATAGTCACGCCCAAGGAGGACGAACATGAATACACTGGCATGAAAAGATTCTGGACATACATAAAGCACAAGCGTAGTGACAGCTGTGGTGTTTCACCATTAAATCATGAAGGTAAACTGTATGCAGACCCAGTCGATAAGGCCAACCTGCTAAATAAACAACTCAAATCAGCTTTCTCAAGTAATGTTACAGTGACCAAGGATGAGTTTGACAAATCGAACATCATACTACCAAATGACCAAAACTTTCCAATAATTAACAACATTGACATTACACCAAACCGCATCATTAAGCTATGGAAAGCCCTCACGCCGCATAAAGCCCCAGTCCCAGATAGTCTGACACCTCGGGTATTAAAAGAGCTGGCCCTGGAAATTGCACCCATCCTCCAATGTATATACCGGAAGTCGCTGATTGATGACCAGTATTGTTGCAGATGACTGGCGTATCGCGAACGTCAGCCCTGTATACAAGAAGGGACCCAAATACATGGCTGAGAATTACAGACCCATCCCACTAACTAGTGTATGCTGCAAGCTAAATGGAACACATCATAGCCAGTACGATCATGAATCACGGTGAAAGACATGACATCCTCTACCCAATGCAACACGGCTTCGGGAAAAGAAGGTGAAACACAACTGATATCATTTGTTGACGACCTATCATCCAATCTACGGGACGGAAAGCAGACTGATGTCCTCGTCATGGACATTAGCTTTCGACAAAGTTAGCCACAGCCTTTTAATTCATAAGCTCCACCGATATGGCATACAAGGTAGTATCAACAAATGGATTCATTGCTGGCTATCAGACAGGAAGCAGACAGTCGTCCTCGACGGGGAGCACTCAGATAGCGTAAATGTATTAGAGTATGCCAGTCCAGTCCGGGACCCGTACACAGAAACCAACATCAACAAACTGGAAATGGTACAACGAAGGGTCGCCAGATATGTTACAAACAGACAACACAATACCTCAAGTGTAACAGACATGCTGACCAAACTCAAGTGGAGGTCTGTCAAGGACAGAAGGCGGGACAAGAGACTGTGCATGATGTACAGGATTGACCGGGAACTCGTCGCAATAAGCAAAGCTGGCAGGTTAATAGCCCCGAACCGACGAACCGGACATGATCATAAACGAGCATTCCAATTAATGACCAGCCGCATTGACGCCAGGACACTGTCCTTCTTTCCCAGAACTGGCAGAGACTGGAATGCCCTACCACCAGATATCGCTGATGCCCCGGGTGGCAGTCCAACAATACTAAGACGTACTGCACTTGTTTTTATCATATTTTAACATTTTAACCAAGTGAAAAACAGTAAAACTTTATTTTGTGACGTGCTACCTCTGCGCACGCGCATACCACATCAAACCGGACAAAATATTCAATCAGTTGAGGGAGGCCTGTATACGGCAGAAGCAGAAGAGGGGATCACACGGTCTATTGTTTACACTGGATTAATGGCGGCCCCCATAGGTCTCAGGTACATCTTATTTTTCAATAATACGACTGTGGTTTCTTCCTTTTACAGAGTGGCCTGCGGTTCTCTTACCAGGCGAATTGCAATTCCTGGAGCGCAGGATTGCAATTCGCGTTCCCATTAATTGCAATTTGACCGCAATCTGACTGCAATCATGTCACTGCGGTCCAAAGAGTTGGTTGCGGAATTGCAATACTTATAGCGCAGTTAGCGATGCGCTCCGCTTTTAATTGCAGTTTACGCTCCTTTTTTTCTTTAAACTGCGAAAGAATGACCGCTTTACGCTGCGCTCTGCGGTCAAACCAGCGGACCGCTCTGCTTGACCAATGAGGCAATAAAATCGAAATAGTTGATTTTTTTCTAACGAAAAGATATATTTTCCTATCTGTATTTAGCCATTTAAAATCCAATAAAATATACATAAATAGTAGAATTAGGTGTATATGTACGCGTAACGCTAAGTTTTTACCGCAAATAGCGAAAGAATGACCGCACAAACGGTATCGCGAAAGAATGACCGCACAAACTGGACCGCGAAAGAATGACCGCACAAACGGTATCGCGAAAGAATGACCGCAAAAACGGGACCGCGATTGGACCGCAATTAGACTGCAATTTCAGAGGGGACGAATTGCAATTCAAGGACCGCTGAATTGCAATTCTTGGTAAGAGAATCGCAGACGGTAGTATAGTGATGACTATGTTCCAGCCGTTAACACGTATTTAGCAGCATTACTTATGTAGTTAGTCTGAACATTCTGCAGAGAAATTTGAATTGGACGGAATCGAGCGTTGTTTAAAGTTAGTCAGGTTCATATGCACAGGTCAAAATATGAACTGAAAATGGCGCTTTGTGTGACAGATATCCGTACGCGGACGAATAAAAAAGATATTTTGTTATAAATATCACATATAGCGAAGCAGCTGTAGCATCTACTGTATTAATAATGTGCATACATATTGTAATTAATGTTTAATAGTGATATACTTATGAATAATATACTATGGTTTATACTCCAGCACTTTGTTTTAAGGCTGTGTGATTTGCCTCAATATAAGCTTGATTAATTAATACGTATATTCATGCGCTTCATGAGAACATCAATACACTTAAATTATACAAATATTACTTAAAGGGGTACCGATATGATACATTTTAATAAAATAAATATTGAAAATACACATTACTATCGCTTACAACATAAGTTATTGATCGAAAATAGTCACTGCATCGTGACCTATTTGACCGCATTACCTATTGCGCGGGTACCTCACCATAACCCCTGTTGACATATGTAACTGGGGGTATAGTGAGGTACGCTCGATAATACAATGTTTGCGTAATGATTTTCTTAAAAATTCAAGAAATTTCAAGATCTTTTCTTGAAAATTCAAGAAAAGATCTTGAAAACTCAAGAGAAGAACTTGAAAATTCAAGAAAACATCTTGAATAAATGGAAACTAAAACAAAGTGAAGTGGCCCTAATGGGCTTCCATACAATTCGACTTGAAAATTCTGCACAGTCCCCACTTGGCATGTTTGACATTCAATACCTCAGATATGACAGATCCAAATTTGACAAGCACATGTATACTGACTTATATGTAAGCAATGTACAAACCATGAATCCCGTGCAATTTTCTCTCATCATTACAGTGGGGTCAGCGTGTAAGTGCACACACGAACGAACACGACAGGTTGGAACCAATCTGTCGTGTTCGTTCGTGTGTGCACCATGCACGCTGACCCCACTGTAGTTGTCGATGTCGGTTATATATTGACTAACCCTCGTACGTTTCACCTTCGGCAGTTTCTGGCCAAATGCACAATAATTGGTTTAGACTGGGGTTTAGTGAATTATTGTGCATTTGGCACTAGGGTTTGACCAGTCTAAACTGGTATTCGAGCTCAAACCGTGGTTTAAGCTATGAGCAACCCTAGTTTAATAGTCTAAACGGTGGTTTGAGCCGCCAGTGCACAATAATTGTCCAAACTAGGGTTTGAGAAAACTACCATTTGGGATCTCAAATGGCAGTTTAAGCTCAAACTAGGGGTTGAGGAGCACAAACTAGGGCTTAAGCTCCAAACCATGGTTTAATGACAGTACACGACGGTATAGTTACTGACAGTACACTATGCTATAGTTACTGACAATACACGACGGCATAGTTACTGACAGTACACGACGGTATAGTGCCATACCTACCTATTGGTGGGAAATCGTAATCAAGGGTCTGTACAAATCCTATGGCTGTGTAGTAGTCGAAAACCCGCCTGGTGTCAATAGATATGTTATATGTATACGCCAGAATCTTCGCCACTCCCAGATATCGCTGTATCTCAAACCATTCCAGAAGTTGCTCGGCATTTAAGGCGCCGTACGCTACCTTTAAACAGAAAACATCTATTGACCCAATCGGTGTTATACGGAGCCCCACAGGGGACGTATCGTTCATTTGTTTATTAATTCGTTCCCACGAAATTAAAATTCGTTTGCTCCATTTAACAATTCGTTCCCACGAATTAACAATGCATTCCTAGGAATTAACAATTCGTTCCCTCAATTTAACAATTCGTACGCACAAATTAACAAATCGAATTGTTAAATCGAGGGAACGAATTGTTATTTCGTAGGAACGAATTAATAACAAAAAAATCCATGTCCCCTGCGATGCTCAGTAGAGTTGACCCTGTCACCTTTAAATTTGTGACATCAATTGTTCCATTTTCGGACTAATACGTACATTAATCATATACATTGTAATGGGGATTTTTCATAATATTGGAAAACTAAAGTCAAACACTGCAGGTCCACATGTTGAAGTAGAGGTCCGAAGTCTATAAATACATTAAATATGCCTAAAAGCATCAATAAACGAAAACAATATAAGCTAAACAAATGTTTTTTACTCCCTCCTTCAGTTTATTTTTTTTTGTTTTCGTTTATTGATGTTCTTATGCATATTTAATGTATTTTTATATACATTTAGGCATATTTAATGTATTTATAGACCTCGGTCCGTTACTTCAACCTGTGTGGAGGTCCTGAGGAGACTGCTTGTTTCAAGCTGGCTCATCTGCATCTACGGTGTTTGTCACTGTCATGTATATATCGCAGGTTGAAGTAACGGACCAAGGTCTAAATATATGTCCGAGAGTGATATTTAGGTGAATATCATATAAGTCCTTAATCATGTGACCCTCTATTGGGCAATTTCATCTTGATTTGGTTAAGAAGTTATTAATTTTTTTATTTCGATAAATAATTTTTTTTCTACAAAACATATTGCCGATTTTGAATGTAGTGGATATTTTTTTCCATAACAAAAGTGTGCATTATGGAGTGTTTGTTATCAAATTAAAGGTATTGAAAAATGTAAAACAACGGAAGTTGTTTCATCAAGATATCTTGATTGGTTTAGGAGGCCATACACACTATACTAATTAATTTTCTATAGTATAGGCTAATAGGTCTAACTTAATAACACCTACATGTAAATCGGTCTTACCTGCTTGTATGCATACTTGGCCGACTTGCTGTATTAAAACGATCTCAGTTCATAATGTATTGTTCATCTTTCAAATGATATTCTGAGTAATATTTACAAACCGATGTTTTGGCGGGAAATACCACGTACCGTTACGCGAAATAAAGTTCAAGAGCGTAGCTGGACTAGCGGGAATGAGGGTAACTAAGCCCATTTTGACATATTTTTACTGACATGTGTGGACACAAAATTTCACGCGCAGTCGGGACCAATTACATAGAATGACACACATCGTGGTTTTATAGGCATGTAGACACAGGCCCATACGCAGAGAGGGTGTGACGGGTGCGTACCCACCTCCTTAACTCTCTCAACACCACAGGCATGTATAGTGGTATTGGCAAAAAGTGTAGATCCAGATGAGCCGGCTCGTGACTTTTTGCAAGTAATGTTCATAATTTTGAGAACAAAAACACCCCATGTTCATAAATGGACTGGTCTGAAAAAGTTATGTTGTGATGATTGGATTGGGTTGCAAAATTAATATATCAAAATCCTTGATTGGATAGGGTTGCAAACTTAACATATCAAAATACATTACAGTTACTTAGGGGTGAAAGGGTTAATCTGCAGAGGTCTCCGTGGATGTGCAAACAAAAATGTTTAGCCCTTCGCGCCGTCGATAACGCACCCCCTTAAATTAATTCCTGCGTACGGGCCTGAGTTACAGTAGGGTTGGTAGGATAAGCAAGCAGACAGACAGACTGACAGACAGAGACCGACCACAATACATTAGCCTGAACCGTACACGCTGTACAAACCCAGTTCCGATTTTGGGAATTATTTATATTATATATTAGACTGCATTACGTATTTTGATGAGTCACGCTAACTTTCATTTGAACGTGACAAGCCTTAAGTATAAGTTAGATAATGTATTCCGAGTCGAATATGGTTAGTTAACAGTGCATGGGCTATTGGGGGAAATTTAGAGGGCCAGAAATCGTCGAGCCGCTATGCGAGACGTATTTCGGCCGCCTAAAATCCCCACCCGACGCGCTGTTAACTAACCATTTTCAACGAGAAGACAATATCTAACTAATTTATTGCACGGATACGGCGGAAACCTGATATAAATATGATGTATTGTGTAGACTTTGTTATAACTTTGATACAAATACAATAGCTTAACATTTATTTTCTCCCCTTGGTTACCCCGATATCATTCAGCTTTCCGTAGACGTGCACTCAATGTCTTGCGGTCATTTGCTGGTTCACGACATGACAGAACCGTATTACTTCGCTTGCAGTTACTGCTTAACCAACCCGGCCTGCATGTATGCGCAGTCTGATCAGTGTCTACATTATTGGGTGTTCTGATATAGAGCCATCTGGGCGCGGGCTTATACATTTTTCTGACCACATTCTCCAAATTCGTATTGTGTCGTGTGAACACAGCTCAACTCGGCATCGACCAGTAATTATTTTCTGATTTCCATGAAAAAAAATACATGTACTCTTATTTATTTTTAAACTCGACGGAAATTATAGTCATTTTTGGTAGGTGGTAAACTAACCCGAATGTTTTGCACAAACAGAAAATTCGGGTTGGCGGTAAACATTAAGGCGGAACAGCATCTACACTGGTCACACATACAGACTGTGTATCGTATATGTAAAAGTTAGATCACGATTCGTCCGCATGTACGAGCAGATTATCGCTCGTACTTGCAGACAAACGTGATCTAACTTATTAATCACATCTTCCTGCACATACCTTGCACACCAGCTGTGTTAATACAGAAACAACACCGGAAAATCTGTTAAAGATGTGATAATAGTGGATTACTGCGATTTGCGAATGCGCAGGTTATCCTGACATGTAGAACAGGCGTTAATCGCAAGCATTTATTGCACGGATGCGGCTAAATCCTTTGATCTCCGCAGTGTGCTAACTGCCGGAGATCACTGTCTGGACCTGTCTGGCCCACTTTCCCCGTGTGTTAATTCACGGAGACGCACTGTCTAACGTGCGTTAACTGGAATACTAACGCAAACTGCTTATATCGATTTTTAAATTGTGGCAGCAAGTGCAAATGTCTTCGCCTTCTGCGCATGCGCCAACGCTCATAATTTCAGCGTGTCACATGAACACGTGACTGTGCAGTGGCATGTCAAGGTCAGTGACAGGAGGAAATTATGAGCGTATCAAACACAGCGAATCTTACGCATGCGCAAATTGTCACTAAATTACAGCACGTGCTCAACAATAATATAATAATAGGCAAAATCCATGGGACAAACTGAGGTATTAACACCTGTTGTATTTAACACGTAATCACAAGAAACAAAAAAAAACTGCACGACATGAGAACACATATTAACCACACAAATTCACATTCGGCCTACATTAAATGTACAATTATAAAATGTTTTATGACCAAGGTCAGGAGCTTGTTCATTTTGCACACTGAGCTTTTCGACAGCATTTCTGGCGTCTTTAATGTTTTCCGCTTTGATTTTCTTTGTACAGTCTCCACTGATGGGTCTCCCTGAACTGGAGCTTCTACGGATACCCCAGGCCACCACCTGGACAGACAAATACAAACTTTAACGCAACTCTGACGGACGGACGGACGAACAAACGAACGAACTGACGGACGGAATGAAAACACTATATACCCATAGACATAATTCGTATGCCGGTGGTATAAATAGACGTACATACCGGCTTTCATCACTGTTGAAGATGGAGAAATCCCCGAAATTGGTACTGTCAACATCAACATAGCCCACATCATAGACAGATACCATATCCGTAATGTCCGATTCATAAATATCCAAAGATTGAGAACAAATGATATCCTCTGTGTCTATGGAAGGTAATATCCGCCATAATTATATTAGGCTTGATGCTTGCTTGCTGATGACATTCTAAGTTCTATCCGTCTTATTACAATTCTATGTGGCTTGATGCTTGCTGACTGGTGCCATTACAACTTACTTTCATGTTATTGTATTCGTCAGTCGTGTTTGTGACATTTGAAATCTTCTTGGTTGTAGTCTAAATTGCATGTGCATTTGGATTGATGCTTTATTCATTCGCACTGTTTCAATGAGTTTGTGTTTATTACATTCTAAGTGACATCCGGAGTTCCATTATTGATTATTGCATCGCTGTTTTGCCCACAGGCGATTCTAGCGTGTCTTGGATGGTCAATTATTGTTTGTATATACATAAAACACCTTTCTAAACAATGTACAAAACAATTCAAAAGTGCCCGGGTGTAAATATAATAATACTTAGAAAGGTACAAAACTCCCATTCGCCACCATTGTAACGAAAACTCACACAATGTAGACAATTGGAACTCGCCTATACAACGCATTAGAGCGTGTCGAAACCACTGCTTGGGGTGGGTTTTCGGCATAGATTTTACAGTTGCTAATACATTAACATAAATCTCAAAGATTTCGAGTGTAAACTGTACTAAAAACGCGTCTCACTAACCTAAATTCGCTTTTTAAAATCATACACTTTAGTTTCCGCATTCTCAATGACTATTAGCCGCCATCTTTGAAAATGTTTCAATCACGTGCACGCAGTGGTTTGGTTGGTTACTGGAGACTGACGTCATTTCCATTAGCCAACCAAATCAGTGCATGTCACGTGATTCGATATTTTCAAAGATGGCGGCTAACATTCATTTTTAATCAAGAAACGAAGGTGTATGATTTTAAAAAGCGGATTTATGTTAGTAAGACGCGTTTTTAGTACAGTTTACACCCGAAATCTTTGAGATTTATGTTAATGTATTGGTAACTGTAAACTTTATGTCGAAAATTCACCCCAAACAGCAGTTACGACACGCTGAATGCGTTTTATAGGCGAGTTCCAATTGTCTACATTGTGTGAGTTTTCGTTACAATGGTGGCGAATGGGAGTTTTGTACCTTTCTAAGTATTATTATATTTACACCCGGGCACTTTTGAATTGTTTTGTACATTGTTTAGAAAGGTGTTTTATGTATATATAAACAATAATTGACCATCCAAGACACGCTAGAATCGCCTGTGGTTTTGCCGTGCGTTTCGGCCGTTTCGGTCACCCTAAACACCCCCAAAGGCTGGAAAAGGCTACAAAGGCTGTTAGAAGTTGCTTGTACGTCCGTTAGCGGAGACATATACCATACATTGTCATTGAATTGACTGAATTAGTATGTGTTATGATCGTGTTAATCATTTTAATCATTTAAATGCAATAATCTACCACAAATATACGTGTTTTTGGTAAATTATCTAAACGCGCACCTGCGCCGATCGGGCCGCGCGGAATTCGACAAAGAGTGATTAACACCTATTAACATATCGTTTAGCAGGTACAGCTAAACACCGATTATACTTATTGCATTATTATTAATGTAAGTCAATGATCGATCAACGACATTCATTTAAACATGCTTTATGTATCAACACATTACGTGAACAGGACGAATGCCGAATTTTGAGACATCAGATATCTACCTTGAAAATTGGTATCCACACGCATAGGCGGCGGGGAAGCCGAACATTATTGGGGGGGGGGGGGCAATGTTGAGGGCCCGAAGGGCTCGATAGCGCTAGGGAGGTCTGGGGTCTCCCCCCACCTCTCCGGAAATTTTTGAAATCCAGTGGTGTGAAACGCCATTTCCTGCATTCTCAGCAAAGTTCTCAGCAAAGCTGGGGGGGGGGGGGGGTGGGGGGGGGGGGGCCCGGACATGAGTTTTTTTTGATCTTGTGGGAACAAGATATTATTTTGAGGGAACAACATAATATCTTGTTCGCACAGGATAATATTTTGAGGGACCAGTTTATTAACTTGTTCGAACAAGATATTATTTTGAGGGAACAGGATAATATCTTGTTCGCACAACTTAATATTTTGTTCCCACAGAATAATATTTTGAGGGAACAGGATAAAACCAGCACCGGGATCACACACAGCAACAACAACAACAACAACAAAACACGTTATTCATTCTTGTCTTGTCGATCCATGAGAAAGTATTCAGGCAAAATGGCGGCGAAAGGATGCTATTCCCTCAAGATAATGTTTTGTTCCCTCAAATTTAATATTATCTTGTTCGAACAAGTTAATATCCTGTTCCCTCAAAATATTATTATGTGGGAACAAAATATTAAGTTGTGCGAACAAGATATTATGTTGTTCCCTCAAAATATTATCCTGTGCGAACAAGATATTATGTTGTTCCCTCAACATAATATCTTGTTCGAACAAGATATTATCCTGTTCCCTCAAAATATTATCCTGTGCGAACAAGATATTATGTTGTTCCTTCAAAATAATATCTTGTTCCCACAAGATAAAAAAAAAACTCATGTCTAGAAAAAAAAAGTTTGCATGTCACCTCTGTGCTTCCGTAACGTACGGCTCTGCAACGAATATTTCCTCAGATTGCGGAAGCAAATTTTTTTATTTACACGGCCGAATAGACGTGTAACTAGTTGTAAAAGACATTTACGCTAGCCTACCGCTATATTGACACTTCGTCAATGATGTCACATTATATTACGTCACTACGTTGTATGACGTCATAGTCACGTGACGTTATAATCACATACGTCAAGGGTCATGAACACGGTGATGCTAATACTGAGTCATTTTCACTATATATATTGGATTACCCTCGTATATGTGCATCTGTAAATATCAGTTTGCAAACGTTTTCAGTATCCGCACGTGATGTACGCACATTGTGTTAAATGAAAAATGAAATGTATGGTGTTACAATGTCACTTCGAAAAATAAACACGTAATTGTGTAACTATTCCACCCGTTTTTCTTATAATTTATACGTGGATACCCATTTTCAAGGTAGATAACTAGCTGATGTCTCAAAATTCGGCATTCGTCCTATGTTCACGTAATGTGTTGATACATAACGCATGTTTAAATGAATGTCGTTTATTGATAATTGACTTATATTAATAATAATGCAATAATGCAATAAGCATAATCGGTGTTTAGCTGCACCTGTTAAACGATATGTTGATAGGTGTTAATCACTCCAATTCCGCGCGGCCCGATCGGCGCAGGTGCGCGTTTAGACAATTTACCAAAACACATATATTTGTGGTGGATTATTGTATTAAAATGATTAAAATTCATAAAATGATCATAACACATAATAATTCAGTCAATTCAATGAAAATGCATGTCATAATATCCGCTAACGGACGTACAAGCAACATCGAACAGCCTGTGTAACCTTTGTGGCCTTTTCCAGCCTTTGGGGTGTTTAGGGTGACCCAACAAAAGTTACCTCGATAAGCCACGCCCTTGACAACAACAATTGCAACAGTAATTTGGCAAGGTAATATCCGCCATAATTCTATGTGACTTGATGCTTGCGTGCTGATGACATTACAAATTATATTCATGTTATTTTATTCGTCATTTGTATTTATTACATTTGAAATCTGCTTGTTGTAATTGTATTTGTCTTTCTTAAATGTCCATTCTGCTGATTGCTTTGTTCATTCGTCTTATTTACATTACAATTATTGATACGTCCTTATTCGTGTCCCTGTTTTATTGCACTAAGCATTTGCAATAGAAAGTAAGAACAAAGCACTTAGCACATATAATTGTAATAAGACGGATATAACTTAAAATGTCATCAGCCAGCAAGCATCAAGCCAAATATAATTATGGCGGATATGACCTTCCATATGTGTCAAGCCGCCCTTCGCATAAATCCAACGCTTGTGACAATAACAAGTCGTCTGACGCGTCCATCTTGTACAAAGTTACTGCCACAAATAAATAAGAATTGCGTTTCACCCACCCAGATCGAGTAAGCTAAGCATGCGCCTTTCAATTTGACACGTGTCACGTGCATGTCAAATGGAACAAGCATGTCCAAATTAACGTGGGCTCACCGAAGGGTATGTCTGGAACGGTGAAAGGTAAATACATGTACACTGTAAACTGTAAAACAACAGCAAAACAACACTAAATATGTATATTCGTGTGCTGGATTTCGCCGCAAACCGTGCAATAAATTAGTTAGACAATGTCTTCTCGTCGAATATGGTTAGTTAACAGCGCGTGGGGGGAATTTCAGGGGGCCTAAATACGTCTCGCCTAGCGGCTCGACGATTTCCGGCCCCCTGAATTTCCCCATGCGCTGTTAACTAACCATATTCGACTCGAGTACATTATCTAACTTATACATATCACACGCTAGACAGTGCATCTCCGTGAATTGTCACACGGGAGGAAGTGGGCCAGACATATGGAACGCCAGAACTGTCTTATCTGAAATAATATTGTTATATTATGTGGATTCATCTTTGTTTTATGTGGATTCATCGTTATCTTATGTGGATTCATATTTATCAGATATGTATTCATCTTTATCTTATGTGGATTCGTCTGTGTCTCATGTGGATTCATCTTTATCTTATATTTTGTCTTTTGTAATTTCATCTTTATCTTATGTGGTTTCATCTTTATCTTATGTGGATTCATCTTTATCTTATGTAAATTCGTCTTTATCTTATGTCGTTTCATCTTTACATTGTGTGGATTCGTATTTATCTTATGTGGATTCATCTTTATCTTATGTGGTTTCGTCTTTATATTATGTGGATGCGTCTTTATCTTATGTATATATTATATATTTATCTTATGTGGTTTCATAGTTATCTTATCTGGCTTAGATTTTATCTTGTGTGGGTTCGTCTTTATCTTGTGTCAATCATCTTTATTTTTAGTATGTCAGCTCGTATTTATCTTAATCCGGTCCGTCCTTATATTATATATGCACGTCTTGATATTGTGTCGATTCTTCTTTAGCATTATATTATATGGCTTAGTCTTTATCTTATGTCAGTTCGCCCTTACATTGTGTCAGTTTGTATTTATCTTATGTCAAATCGCCTTTATCTTATGTCACTTCGTACTTATCGTATGTCAGTTCGTATTTATCGTATTTCAGTGTTGCGGGAAAGAAATAGCCGGTACTAACACAAATATCTCTCCAATAAATAAACCCCATATTAACAATGTTCGACATAAATACGAAACGACATAACATAAAAAGAACTGCACTTAAGATAAATAAAATCTACATAAAATGAGAAGAACCGACCGGACCAGGGATAAATACGAACCCATATAATATTAAGATAAACCCACAAAATATAATGTCAACCAGACACAATATATGCCCCCACCCCGTGTGACAAAAGGGACATTACGACATATGCGATCAGAGTAGCCACAGATTTCAGCATGTGCCTCCTCACAGTCTTATCAGGGCCTACGCTGTTCGTTATTCCATCAATGGAGTAGCATTAATAACACCAGCAAGACGATTATAATCGAGTTTTTTCTGTGTGAGTTTGCAAAATTAATTATATATCCAATTAGTGCCAATTATTGTAAACGCCTTACTGTCCCATTTCTCAGCCCAGCGGCCCATACAAAGACGTACCAACATACGATAATATAAGATAACACATTCAAAAAGTGAGTTGACGTAAGATAAAGACAAATTGACCTAATATCAAGAATATCCTGCAAAAGATATAGACGAACTGACATACGATAAAGATGAAGTGACTTAAGATAAAGACAAACTGACATAAGATAAAGACGAATCCACACGAGATAAGGACGAACTGACATAAGATATAGACGAACCAGCACAAGATAAAGATGAACTGACATAAGATAAAGATGAACTGACATAATATAAAGACAAATTGTGTTAAAGTAAAGATACACTGATATAAGATAAAGTCGAATCGACACAAGATAAATACGAACTGACATAAGATAAAGACGAA
This sequence comes from Conchocele bisecta, assembly GCA_029237695.1. Classification (NCBI taxonomy): domain Eukaryota; kingdom Metazoa; phylum Mollusca; class Bivalvia; order Lucinida; family Thyasiridae; genus Conchocele; species Conchocele bisecta. The sequence goes on from CM055280.1 coordinate 61,949,402, forward strand.
CTGACATAATATAAACACGAATCTACACAAGATAAAGACGAACTGACATAACATAAAGACGAATCTACACGAGATAAGGACGAACTGACATAATATATAGACGAATCCGCACAAGATAAAGATAAACTGATATACGATAAAGATGAACTGGCATAAGATAAATATGAACTGATATATTTTGTAATGTTTGAATTTGTCAGCAATATTTGATATTTTTCATATAATGTGAATCACCAACTCATATAAAAAGGGAATAGATTATAATGTACTTTATACCAATGATGATAAGGTAGACATGGCTGAATGACAATCTGAATTGAATATTATCAGAAGCTATGAATAGTTATCATAACTTGACTAATGCAAAAAAGTGCACGCTGATTAGCATCTATCGCACGCATGCTGTCTGTTCCACGTTTTGCTGCCGACGAACTTTTTGCTATTTAACACATTAAATCAAAAAAATATTTAAAAGTAAGTACTTTTTCATCAATAACAAAAAAGTTACCCTCCCGAAAAAAAAAAATTTCATGAAATTCCATCAAATATTGATTTTACTGCGAAAACACGATTTTGCTATGGGAATTTAACATGGGGAGTGAATTTCCAAAACTTTTCGTTTTAATATGTCTTGGACATGATGCTTTGAACATCAAGATAATTAAGGTTACACAACCGAAACATAATAAACAAATATTATTTTGGCAAAAGAAAGATAAATCATTTATTACAGATTGGATTATTTCTGAGCTAAGGCTAAAAGCGTCAACACACCTACAGGAAACTCTCAAGTGGGACTTTTCAGTGGTATGAATTTTCAAAGGATTTCCTACTTTAATAATAGTCTACTGGAAAATGTGTTCATAGAACATAAATTCACGACATGCAGCTTTGTCAGTTAACGAGGCACATTTGCAAAATTCTAAAATAAAAGAGAAAACGTAAACTTTAACCCATAGAAATAACTATGTAAATATGGCAATTATATGTCATGCATGGCATGTGTTTGAGTTGCTTGCGGTATACATCACAGGCTAATGATAGTAAATATTACAATTGTAGGTAAAGGTCACATAAATGTCATTTGATTCACAGCGGGTTGCGGTGCAAATTACTGGCTCATAATAGTGTGCAAGTATGGTGACTGTAGACTTAATACTATTGAAGATACCAGCGAATAAATAAATTAAACAATGGGGATAACTAAGTAAATATTGCAAGTGTATATCAAGGTCACAAGGAGGTCATGTGTTTCACACTGGTTTGCAAGTGCATATCATTGGCCCATGCTAGTGTACAAGTATGGTGGCTATAACCTCTGAGTCATATAATAAAACGATTGATTATATACCTACCCATGGAATACATAGTTATACGATGTAAATAAAAGTCATATGTTCTCATCGATGAAATAAACAACTTCCGGTGAAAATACGACTACTTCCGCTATCTATATTCATAACGCGCATCGAAAGAAAACAGCACAAATAGGCTGCAAATACACATGCATTACCGTACACAGTCTAAAAACTGCTAATTTCCATATTTTTGCAACGAATATGACATATATGTTCATCTCGTGGTGTGAAATGTCCATGTTTCACTCGTGCCTAACGGCACTCGTGAAATATGGACATTTGACACCACTCGATGAAGATACAGAGTGGCCTGCGGTTCTCTTACCAGGCGAATTGCAATTCCTGGAGCGCAGGATTGCAATTCGCTTCCCATTAATTACAATTGGACCGCAATCGGACTGCAATCATGTCACTGCGGTCCAAAGAGTTGGTTGCGGAATTGCAAATACTTATAGCGCAGTTAGCGATGCGCTCCGCTTTTAATTGCAGTTTACGCTCCTTTTTTTCTTTAAACTGCGAAAGAATGACCGCTTTACGCTGCGCCCTGCGGTCAAACCAGCGGACCGCTCTGCTTGACCAATGCGGCAATAAAATCGAAATAGTTGATTTTTTATGACGAAAAGATATATTTTCCTATCTGTATTTAGCCATTTAAAATCCAATAAAATATACATAAATAGTAGAATTAGGTGTATATATACGCGTAACGCTAAGTTTTTTCCGCAAATAGCGAAAGAATGACCGCACAAACTGGACCGCGAAAGAATGACCGCACAAACGGTATCGCGAAAGAATGACCGCAAAAACGGGACCGCGATTGGACTGCAATTAGACTGCAATTTGAGAGGGGACGAATTGCAATTCAAGGACCGCTGGATGGCAATTCTTGGTAAGAGAATCGCAGGCGAGAGTGTATATGTCATATTCGTTGCACACATATGAATATCCTCTATATGTTCAACAATGCGCTATGACAATGCGTTTTCGCGCTATGGATTATTTTGTTGAACAAACGTCCCTTATTCAGCAGTAGTACGTTAAAGGTTCATGCCCACTCGGCAGGTTATACTATAGGGAGACAGATAATTTTGTATATTCTGTGCTGTGGATATGACATTTTCTGGCAAAATAAGCATTCATTCACCATTCTCCCACGTATTGATCGGAATTATTATACACTTTATATCATACGTAAATTTCCACACTGATGTCAGGGGCGATAACCGTGCTTCCTTAAAATGTTAACGTACGTTACTAATTTGTCTCTGTATTTATTTTTTGATGTGCAATGATCATACTTTATAATCTGTCGAAAATATTATATTTTCAGGTGACGCATTTAATTAGTACATGTGTATGTATAAATAATTAAGAAATAGCATCGCCTCATTTACATATGAAAATAGCCTGATACCACCGCGAGTCACTATCAGTAAAATAATAAAAATAGTAAATATTATTATACATGTATCTGTGTAGAGGGAATTACTAAGTTTTAGAACTGGTGGAATAGTGATACAATTATACACTTATTTTAATTCCTATAAATAACTTGTTGTGACTACTGAGTGGGCATGTACCTTAATACATGTATGTACAGTGCAACCTCTCCACAACAACCACCCATGGGAAGACGCAAAACTGGCTGTTGTAGAGAGGTGGCTGTTGTAGGGAGGTTAATGCTGAATTAAATGTTTTCGTCCGCTGTTTATTTATTTTCTTCGATAATTCTGATCAAAAACATGCTTTGGCAACATTTTAGAATCATTTCCAATGGAAATGATTCTAAAATGCTGTCAAAACATACTTTTTATTGAGAAAGAAGGCCTCAGCAGTCTAAGGATTAGATACAGAGGAAATCATCCATTTGGGATATAAATTAGCGGCCTTTATATAGAGGGTGTTGTTGTAGAGAGTTGGCCGTTCGGGGAGGTTCGACTGTAGTTGCTCTGAAAATTTCATAGTGAAATGTGGGATAAAAACACAACTATTTTGCATTTAGAAGCCGTGAACTTTCTCTATAAAATGTTCAATCGAACTTACGGAGCCCCGCATTGGACATGGATTTTTTTGTTAATTCGTTCCCAAGAAATAACTATTCGTTCCCTCAATTTAACAATTCGTTCCCTCGAATTAACAATTTGTTCCCACGATATAACAATTGTTAATTCGAGGGAACGAAATGTTAAATTGAGGGAACTAATTCTTAATCGTGGAAATGAATAAATAAAAAATCCATGTCCCCTGCGGGGCTCCGTATCAACAAAAAGAGCAAAATAACAAATAAATCACCTTAGCACAGACAGCCAGCGCTGGCTTGTTCAGAAGTTGTGGATACACTGGGCGCAGATAGTAACTCTCATTCTCCGGACACGAATAATTATCCGCCACCAAAGTTACACGAACGCTGAGACTTTTTGACTTTCTATTACACACGTACTGCATTGCTTTCAGCTTCGCATTATATAAGAATGTATTGATAAAAGCCAGCTCTCTTGTCAATCTATTTATTTGATTATAATTTTCAATAACACAACAGTAGATTGTCGACGTCCTCGCTGCACCGTCGGCCCATGCATTAATTACGAGTTGGTCCCACGTCGTATTCGTTGAAGAGTTTCGACCAATGACTGAGTACATGTGGATACCGGTACCGTATGCCGTGACGTAAGAATGGGGCGTATGCATAGTCTCATTGTCTATTTTGTCATTCTCTTCTGTCATACTTGAGATGTTAGCCATGACATGAGAATGGCGTCCATGCGTTGAGAACTCTCTTCGACCGTCCTCTGTGTTCACTCGGGTTTGATCCTATAATAAATACGGGAGAATTTATTGGATTTACATTTATTAAGCATAGGCTGCATATGCAGCCTATGCTCAATAAATGTAAATCCAATATCACATGTGAAAAAGCCCAGACCAGGGGGCAGTTTCACTAAACTTCGTACGACTAAAATGTTCTTAACCCTTTCACCCCTAAGTAACTGGAATGGATATTGATATGTTAATTTTGCAACCAATCCAACCGTCACAAAATGGTTTTCAGACTAGTCCATTTATGAAAAGGGGTATATTTTGTTATAAAAAATATGAAAATTACTTTCAAAAAGTGCAGATCCTGATGAGACGGCTCGTTACGAGCCGGCTCATCTGGATCTGCACTGTTTGCATAAACCGCTACAGCGGGCTTTCGGGTTCAAAGGGTTAAGTGCAAGATTATGAGTCTGTAATTTTCAGATTAAAAATGTTTTCTTGTAAACAAGTAGTGGATTTACATTTATTTAGCATAGACCTATGCTCAACATTTTAAGCAACCGCGGTTATCGCCCCTGATATCAAAATGTAAATTTACTTCAGATATAAAATGTATAATAATGCCAATCAATACGTGGTGTAATGGTGAATTAATGTTTATTTTGCAAGAAAATATCTCAGTCTAGATGATGTCTCTGATGTAAAGAACATGTTGTGCCTACTGAGTGGGTATGTACCTTTAAAACTGTGTTTGCATACAAACATACGTTGAATGTGTATTGATTACTGCACATGTGTCATTTGTATATTTACATACATAACTAGAGCACAGGCGATGGAACACCATCTTACGGACCCCGGCCGGGGACGTATACTTCTTTTTTTTTATTAGTTCGTTCCCACGAAAAAACAATTCGTTCCCACGGGAACGAATTGTTAATTCGTGGGAACGAATTGTTAATTCGAGTGAACAAATTGTTGAATTGAGGGAACGAATTTTCATTTCGTGGGAACGAATTGTTAATTCGAGGGAACGAATTGTTAGATCGTGGGAACGAATTAATAAAAAACGGGAACGAAATATTAATTCGAGGGAACGAATTGTTAAATTGAGAGAACGAATTGTTATTTCGTGGGAACGAATTAATAGTAAAAAATAAATATATCAGTAATCTGTACATGTACACCAGTGTAGACCTAGAGCAGCCGGCATATCTGGCTAGGTTGATCAGACTATCGGTAATCTGTACACCGGTGTAGACCCAGAGCAGCCGGCATATCTAGCTAGGTTGATCAGACTATCGGTAATCTGTGCACCGGTGTAGACCCAGAGCAGCCGGCATATCTAGCTAGGTTGATCAGACTATCGGTAATCTGTACACCGGTGTAGACCCAGAGCAGCCGGCATATCTAGCTAGGTTGATCAGACTATCGACAATCTGTACACCGGTGTAGTCCTAAAGCAGCCGGCATATCCAGTTGGGTTGATCAGACAATCAGTAATGTGTACACCAGTGTAGTCCCAGAGCAGCCGGCAATTCTAGCTAGGTTGGTCAGACTATCAGTAATCTGTACACCGGTGTAGACCCAGAGCAGCCGGCATATCCAGTTGGGCTGATCAGACTATCAGTAATCTGTACACCGGTGTAGTCCCTGAGCACCCGGCATATATCGCTAAGTTGTTCAGACTGTCGGTAATCTGTACACCAGTGTAGTCCCTGAGCAGCCGGCATATCTAGCTAGGTTGATCAGACTATCAGTAATCTGTAAACCGGCGTCGTCCCTGAGCAGCCGGCATATATAGCTAGGTTGACCAGACCATCGGTAATCTGTACACCGGTGTATTCCCTGAGCAGCCGGCATATCTAGCTAAGTTGTTCAGACTGTCGGCAATCTGTACACCGGTGTAGTCCCTGAGCAGCTGACATATCTAGCTAAGTTGTTCAGACTGTCGGTAATCTGTACACCAGTGTAGTGTATCTAGCTATGTTGATAAGACTATCAGTAATCTGTACCGGAACAGCCAGCATATCTAGCTAGGTTGACCAGACTATCGATAATCTGTACACAGTGTCCATTTTGGGTTGATCAGACTATCAGTGTAGTCCCTGAGCAGCCGGCATATCTAGGTAGGTTAATCAGACTACCAGTAATCTGTACACCAGTGTAGTCCCTGAGTAGCCGGCATGTCCAGCTAGGTCGATCAGACTATCGGCAATCTGTACACCGGTGTAGTCCCTGAGCAACCGGCATATCTAGCTAGGTCGATGAGACTATCGGCAATCTGTACACTGGTGTAGTCCCTGGTCATGCTGCATATTTAGCAGAGGTGATCAGGCTTCCGACACTATGCATATCAGTAGTATACCAGTGTAGTCCCTGATCAGGCGGCGTATGTTAGCTAGGTTGATCAGGCTACCGACACTATGTACATCAGAGTAGTCCCTGATAATGCGGCATATCTAGCAAAGTTGATCAGGCTACCGACACTATGTATCCATGATCACTAATAGTCCCCTATCACTAGTAGTCCCTAATTATGAGTTGTCCCTGATCACTAGTAATCCCTGATCACTAATAGTCCCTGATCACTAATAGTCCCTGATTACAAGTAGTCCCTGATCACTAATAGTCTCTGATCACTAGTAGTCCCTGATCACTAGTAGTCCCTGATCACGAATAGTCCCTGATCACTAATAGTCCCTGATCACTAATAGTCCCTGATCACAAGTAGTCCCTGATCACTAATAGTCCCTGATCACTAATAGTCCCTGATCACTAATAGTCCCTGATCACAAGTAGTCCCTGATCACTAATAGTCCCTGATCGCTAGTAGTCCCTAATCACAAGTAGTCCCTGATCAATAATAGTCCCTGATCACTAGTAGTCCCTGATATATCACTAATAGTCCCTGATTACTAGTAGTCCATGATCACAAGCAGTCCCTGATCACTAATAGTCCCTGATCACTAGTAGTCACCGATAACTAGTAGTCCCTGATCACTAGTAGTCCCCTATCAATAGTCCGGATCAACTAGTATCCCGATCACAAGGTCCCTGATCACTAGTAGTCCCTGATCACGAGTAGTCACTAGTATCACTGATCACAGTTGTAGTCCTGATCACTAGTAGATCACCCTGATCACTAGTCACTAGTAGTCCCTGATCACTAATAGTCCCAGATCACTAGTAGTGATCACTAATAGTCCCTGATCAAATAGCCCCTGATGTAGTCCCTGATCACTAATAGTCCCTGATCACTAATAGTCCCTGATCACTAGTAGTCCCTGATCACAGTAGTCCGACACTAGTAGTCTGATCACCTGATGACAAGTAGTCCCTGATCACTGTAGCTGATCACTAGTAGTCCCTGATCAGCTCAGTCTGATTAGACTACCGGCAATATGTACATCAGTGTACTCCCTAATCAGTCTGGATATAATTAATTTTTATGGCGATATTTTGGAACAATTATGCTCGGTTTGTAGTTCGAGTTTTCAACAAGCTGAATAAGGTAATTCAATTATTATGCTCTGCCGATATGCTATGAGACTTCACAAGTTACATTTTTTGGCGGTCAGCAAAATATATTTGTTTGTGTAAATTCTGCAATCATTTCCAATATAAATGAAACAGATGCTTAATTACTCTCTGTAACAAACCAGAAGAAGATCATTAAAATTATGCTCGGTTTGTAAGATTTGAGACTTCACAAATAAAAGAGTTGTCGGCCGGCATAGTGAATAATTCTTTTTTTACGAATATATAAACGATGAATCATAAATGGGTACAGATTACAATAACCTGACTCGAGCTGCAGCTGCAAACTGAATTGAAGTTTATGTATCGCTGACAGTGGGTCCGTAGTAGTGCAGTAGGTAACGAAGTTTCTATTTTATTTGTATCTGTATTCGCATTCCAGGTGGAGAACATTGAAGGTTTGCTTAGCTTTCTCCATGAAACTAACTTGTATCGGAAAATCTAAATCTTGGTTTGCGATAAAACGGACATCCACATTCTTTTCTATCTCATTCCCACGATATAGGATCTCGTTCCCACGACATAACCCACGAGTTAGCTATCTCGTTCCCACGACATGGTCAGCTAATCAAAAGGTAACACAATTATCATTTCAGTTGCCGATTTCATCAAAATTGCAAAGTATACTTATCTAGCAAAGTATACTTTTAGGGAGTACTCATTTATTTTTTTACCAAAATTCATTATTTCACATAAACCTAACCACTGCATATATTTGATGGTTAAAAGTATGCAAACTTATTATACTGAATTTATTACATTATCACAGCCAAAATGGCTGTGATAATGTAATAAATTCAGTATAAAAAAAATTAATAAATTTATCCTTAAATTCAAAATTTCTCCCTCAACGTATACTTTGCTAGATATGTTGATGCAATGTTGGTGAAATAGGCTACATATGGTTGAGTAATATCTGCTAATCTAGCGACTGATTATAAACGACATAGCTAACTCGTGGTAAGGAGATCCTATCTCGAAGGAACGAGATGCGATGTAATGGGAACGAGATTGAAAACATTGATCGGCTCCATGAGCGAACTGGGCTGCCGACACCACCAGTTCACATGCTATTCAACATTACTCGTTTCTGATAATTTATTTTCATAACAACCCCAAGACCGTACATTTATATTTTGACATAAAATGGTAATTAAAATAGTCAATGGTCTACATACAATTAGTTTGTTTCGCTAATGGTACACCGACTAGCACACGATAATACAGTTATATCGTTTGGCATTACCAGCTGTCAACAACGACGTCATCTATGTCAAAAGCGTAAATGGAAGGGACGTTGCGACCTCATTTACACGATAACGTCATTTTCGAACGACGCGGCTCATACAATTTTTGAAGAGGTAAGCCGATGTTCACACTATTAGTCTACGTTTCAGGGTGTATTTGTGGGGCATCTAAGTTACATGCAGGGCTCCAGATAAGTAATTAGTAATTGAGTATTGTCACTCCATCATTTCTGAAACAATTGGGTATTTCAAAAGTTTAATTGTGTAAAATAGAAGCACATTACTGTTTACACATCAGCAGACCGCACCGCACTTATTGAATAGTTTGCCTCTAAATGAAAATACATCTTAGTATTTCATTAGAATTGTCTCCCTGGAGACAATTCTAATGAAATACCAAGATGTGTTTTCATGGAAAAATAAGAAATATGCTATATTTGTGTTCTCTTTATTGTTTTCTGCAGCATGATAAAGATACCACAAATTTGTCATTGCTTTTTTTTTTTTTTTTTTTATGATACTCACTACTTCGGATTTCAATTGGGTTTTTGACAATTTTAATTGGGTATTTACGCAAATACGCACCTTATCTGGAGCTCTGAAAATATACACGTATCCTCTAAAGGGCGGACAATAATACAGATCAGGGTCTACACTGATGCATGAAATAGGTTATACACATTCTGATAACGTAAGGAGAGCATACACTGATATGTTTGAGAGTGTATTTTTGGCATATTTATATATATTAAACTATATTTGCATGTATTTCCCATAAGATAGGTAATTCAATGTGCATTAATAAAGCGTTAATCATTATGGCCAATTTAACAAGTAGTATATAAGAGTCAAAATGATACCACCTCCCTATGGAAGCACCCCGCTACGCGCGGTGGCTCCCATCATGAGGTGGTATCATTGTTGACTCTTATATACTACTTGGATTTCCCCCCACTGTTATCACGGTATGGATGAAAAGAGTGAACAATATTTATCGGCAACCACGATACTTCCTCGACTGGATGAGAAGTTATCAATGAGATTACACCCTATTAGAGATAAGAACTCCATAAGTTATACTCAGTATAGTACAGCAATCTGTCATACCTAGCAACAATTTGCACCCTATCAGAGATAAGAAATCCATAAGTTATACTCAATATAATACAGAAATCTGTCTTACATAGCAAAAACATGTTATACATATCAACAATTTACACCCTATTAAAGATAAAAAATCCATTGGTTATACTCAGTATAATGCCTACCATAAAGCAAATGAGAGAGCAAGCTAAGAGTTGGGGAATTTCCCTTAGAGGTTTGAGACTCAAGAAAGCAATAGCAAATAGGATAAGTGACGCGCGAGCCGTCGTCTACGAGGAGAGGCTGCGGTGTGCGTTTTTTACCGGACGACTGCCTGCCGACCCCGAAAAACGGTCCGAGAAATTGGAGAACGGGACGACGGCCAGTCTGCGTGCCACAGCTTACGTGCAGCGTGTAAAAGAAGATCCCAGTGGACGTAGAAAAACACCATACAAAGCGTATTACAATAAGATGTATCAAGGCCTGGTGGGGAGACCTCCTAAGAGTAGGAGAGAGCTCGCCAGAGATTTGGTGGAGGAGGGTCCCAGGGTTTTCGCCGAATATGCCGAAGCTAGAGAAACTGTTGATAGGGGTAGGAGGAAGATAGTCTGGACTTTCGAGAGGGGGGTAGACGGGGAGATCGCTAATCGTGTAATAAATAAAATTCGCCCAGAGATGACCACGGCATGTTATCTGAGGTATTCGTGCACGTATCGTATTAGGAACATCGAGACCGACGAAACGATGATCTATCACAAACAATCAAATGGTAGTCCGTGGATAAACGAGATCTACAAAGCTGAGAGTTGGATATCCGATAGAGAGAAAGGTCGAATGGACATCGACAAAGTCTATAGACCAAACACAAAATGGACCTTCGTTCTTTGGATATCGGTCGAGGTGAAGATGATCATCGACGCTCAACAACTCCTCATGGGAGCGGGAAAACTCCCCGATTGGTTAATACAGAAGAAGGGAATGTATGTATGTAATGTGGAGGCACGAGCTCTGTCTCGCGAATAGCTCGGACACGATAACGGACCGGATAACAAGGGAATCCCCCTGGATGATATTAAGAAGGTCGAAGAGCTCTTCAAGATGGGCATTCGCGTTTACGAGCCCACCACCGACGGAGTGTGGTGCCTCATGAAGTCTCCGGCAAACTACTACGCGGTTGGGGAGAAGATCATGACGATAGGAATGTTTGGAGGTCACTCGTTCCTCATCAAGAACCTCCGCAATATGACGAACGATTACGGGTGCACCGGATGTCAACAACGGTTCACAAAGTCGTGTAACATGCACAGGCACGCGACCACCAGCATGGGCGGGAAGACCGTGGTGATATGTCCAGGTAAGAGGATAGAGAGGCCGCAGTCGGCCTAAGAGAAGGTGTCCTATCCCAAGGGTTTCGCGAGCGCGATGTCGATTCAATGGTTGAGCAGAGAAGAGGAGAGGGTGGGAAAGCACTTACATCACGCGAGATGCTGTCACGGCGGCGAGAGGTGGGTGGCCGGCGATCCGGTCGACGGCTACTGTCACGAAATCAAGACCGTCTTTCAGTTTCACGGATGCTACTGGCACGGGTGTCCGACGCATTGTAGGAGAGGTAACGAGGTAACGCTGTGCAAGAGGACGAAAATTCAAGACGCCAAGATAAGTGAGGCGGGTTACGAGCTGGTGGTGATGTGGGAGTGCGAGTGGTTGAAGGAGGGGAATACCCATTATCAACCGCCGCCGCACGAGGAGGAGACGACTCTGTACCATCACCAGATAGTCTACGACTTCGAGGCGTATCTTGACAAGTCGAAAACCACGCGACCCACCAAAGATCTGACCTTCGAGGTCGAGCACGTCCATATATCGGTGTCGTTGGGGGATACGATGCACGAGGGGATCACCCACATCTGCGAACGAGATCCCGACACGCTTGTCGAGATTTTCGTGACCGAGCTGCAGAGGAGAGGCAAAGCCATCAGGGAGGGGGTTAGGAAGAAATATCAGCCGACCGACATAGAGATGCTGTCGAAACATCAGCGAGAGAAGATCGTCTCGTGGATCGACCAAGTCCCGGTGGTGGGGTTCAATTGCAGCAGGTACGACCTGAATCTCATCAAGCAGTACCTTGTCGATAAGTTGGCGACCACAGTGAATAAGGTGATGGGCCAGCACGACGATGTTTCTGTTTACCCCTGAATTTATATTTCTCGACATCATCCAGTATCTGGGACCCGGTACCACGTATGACCGGTGGGTTAAGGCGCACGACTGTAAAATGGTAAAGTCCCACTTCCCGTACGAGTGGTTCGATTCCCCAGAAAAACTAGACCATCCAGGGCTGCCCGACTATCCCGAGTGGTACTAATAAGTTGAAGGGTGACGTTCCATGAATGGTTGTGACACTACAACGACTTGGACGTCGGACCGTTCCTGGAGGCACTGACTAAAATGACGGAGTTCTACAGGGGGAGAGGCGTGGACATACTCAAGGACGCTGTGTCTCTTCCCGGGGTTTCCCTTCAGTACCTGCTTCGCGGGTCAATCTATGGGAAGGCGGATGCGCCCGAGCTGTGGTCGCCGAAGGATGAGACTTACGCCATGATGAAGGAGGGGTGGGTCGGTGGTCCGTCCATAGTGTTCTCCAGATACGCAGAGGCTGGCAGGTCGACGATCAGGGGTCAGGTAGGTAGTCGGCAGGAGAATTTGTGCAAGGCGATGGTGGGTTACGACGCCAATGCGATGTACCTGTATACCCTGTCGAAAGACATGCCGTGCGGTGAGGAGCAGATATGGACGTGCGACCCACAAAGACTGTCGTATATATACTGTTTCGTGAGGAAGGTCAGGAGTGACAAGTGGTTCGGATTTGCGGAGTTGGATATACAGGTCCCGGAAACGCTGCGAGACAAGTTCTCTGAAATGTCGCCGCTGTTCGTTAATCGAGAAGTCGACGAGACCGAGGTTTCGCAGCACATGAAGGACTACCTGACCAGGACCGGGAGGACTAGGGTCGAAGGTCAGAGAAAGCTCATTGGGGCACTGTCCGCCAAGAAGATGATCATATACTCCCCGCTGCTAAAGTGGTATCTGGAGCACGGTCTGTTCGTCAAGGCGGTGCATAGGATGATAGATTACACGCCCGGCAAACCGTTCCAATGGTTCGTTAAAGAGGTCACCGCCGCCAGACTGACGGGGGACGTCTACAAGAGCAAGGCGGTGTTGGCGGAAATATTCAAACAGGTTGGCAACGCGTGTTGTGGCAAGCTGATATAGGCTCAAGAGAGACACATGAACACCACCTATACGAAGGATGAGAGGACTGTCGACCGGGCACTGAGGTCGGCGTGGTTCGAAGACCTGCAGGAGATTGGGGAGGCTTACGAGATATCGAGCAGGAAGACTCGAGTGGTGATCAACATACCGTTTCAGTGTGGCATAGCGGACGAGATTTCGAACTTATACAGATGGACACTGACAGCATGTACTTCGCGGTGTCGGAGAAGATGCTGGCGAAGGTGGTGAGAAAGAAGACGAAGAGAAAGTTCAATAAGGAGAATGCCGAGTGGTTGGCTTGGGACGCGTGGAGCAACAGAACTCCGGGACTGTTCAAGCTGGAATTTCAGGGAGATAGAGCCATCGCACTGTGCAGCAAGTCTTACTGCGTGAGTTGGGACGAACAAACTACGGGGGGTAGCTGGGTGTCAGAAGGCTCCACGAGAAGTTCTTCGCAAACAAACCCACGCGATGGACCATCATCCAAATAGTAGAGCACGGATTCATCGGGTTTGGTAATAGATCGATCCAGATGATATACATTGAGAGACCACACGGGATCAGTCGCGCGGCGGCGACCACCTTCGAGCTCTCCCGGTTGATAGAGGTACCGGACGGCAACATCCGATGAAAGACGTTTCTCCGCTAAACCAACGGGTCGCCCGCACGAGACGGCGGAGGGCTTGTGCGCCACTTTTTTAGACTTGATGGCATCTACGGGCTTTTCACCGATCAATCTGGTCACCTCGCCGTTCAGTGCGGAGACCACGGCGGGCAGCCCTGTCACCCACTCGGTCGATCGCGTATGGGGGTCTACAAGCTCGTTGGCATATTGGTGCCCGAACAGCCTCTCAGCCAGGGTTCGATTGAACCGCTCCACGATCCCCTGGTCCCGGTGGATGTCGACGCGGCCGCGTCTGACAGAAACGTCATGTTTAGCCAATAGATGAGAGACCGCGCCCATGAACTCGCGGCCGGGATCGACCTGGAGAAGATTCGGCCATTTGAGAGGACTCCTCTTATATATTCGGGAAAGAGCATCGGTCACCTCCTTAGACTCTTTAGTGGCCAGTGGCTCAGCCCCCTTATAGCGACTCGCTACGTCAACGATTGTCATTGCGTACTTGTACGTCTTGCGACCGACGCGATCGTGAGGGATAAACAGGAGGTCCGCTTGGTGGACTTCGTTCGGCACCGACACGTCGAATTTCGGCCGCGGAATATTGTGAGGTGCGGGCAAATGGATCTTCCAGATGGTCTGCTTCTTGAGCCATTGCTTGGCTGCGTTTTCGGAAACCTTGGTCACCGCGGCGAGGTTCTTGATGGCCGCGAGTCCCTTCCAATACCCGAGGGGGCAGTAGTATGTGTTCGATAGCTTGCGCTCTAGGCGAACCGATAGTTTGCTATCAAGCTTGCACGTGTCTATGGTATGCGAGGTATTCTAGTAGATTGAACAGTCTCCAACATGTCCTCGCCAGATCGTTTGGTAACTGTGTCGTCGATACTAAACCGTTGTTAGAAGTTTCGCTGCAGCTGCCGTTCAATCTCCGATTGCTCTGAAGGAACTCGGGGGAATCTAACATCCTCTTTGCGAAAATGGTGGCCGCCTTTTCGTCCTCGCGCCACGTCTCTAGAGAGTATTGGGCCAGACTGATCAGACCATTTGCGCCTGCTAAACGGTATTTAAGGGCCGTGTAGCCAACATCGATCAAAGCGTAATAAAGCTTGTCAACTAACATCGTTCTATATATATGTTAAAAATTGTTTTTAATTAATTATTGCTTATTGCTTTTGCTTATTGCTTGTCCAATATAGTAGCTGACGAGACCCGTCGCAACCATCCCCACGACGATGAACGCGATCTCGCGGTCTTTTTGGGCCTCTGACGGTACATAGAAATCTGAAAGTTTGGGCTTGGGATCCAGTGCCGCGGGAATTTTCTGCGGAAATACCAGCGCGTACTCGCGGTTGACTTCTTCAACGTTCAAGGAAGTTTGCGCGGCGTGATTCTCGCGGCGAAGCTCTTCGTTGACCCAGTCCAGATGGGCGGTTCGTTTTTTCGACCATGCTGCGTCTGCGCTCTTGAGTTCTTCTGCAGCCAAATCGTGACGCTTGCACTCCTCATCCGCGTCCGATTTTCCTATTAACGAGAATAAATAGTTGCTACCGCCGAACGCCGTAGCGCTCACGATTGCACCAAATTTCAATATTGCGATCGAAGCAACATCTAAGGTCGCTATATCTAAGGTCACGAGACCTACGTCTCTCGCAGTCATGTCCAACTTGGGAGCGGGCCCTCCGAAGGCCATCTTTGATAGTCGAGCAAACCCGATACTGAGACCCGATATCACCACGGCGTGATAAACCGCATTCACTATCATTTTACCATCGTTTTCAGCCATTACATATAGTGATTATTGCATATAAAAGGGATCGCGATCAATGTTTAAATGGGGCGCAATCAGTTTCAGAACCGCGGCTGGTTGTTTTGAAAGGTAGTTCCACACACACACGGTGCCCACAACTGCCAGACCACCACCAACAACCAGGTGATCCAGGTAGGAGCTACAGCAATTCACGATTGTTCCGCAGGAGATTGAACCGCAGCTGTCTTCAGATGTTTCGCTGTTTCTGCCCCCAAAGGTCGGTCCAGCTCAAGAGCGGCTGGAACAAATAACGACTGTTTGGCCTCTCGAAGTTCGGCGAGTATTTTATCTTGTTTAGCTTTTCGGGTGGCAGCCGCTACCCGCCCAGCTGCCTGTCTTTTTGGGTTTTGTGTCGTGCAATCGGAGATAGTTCATGTGGAGCAATCGGGGCCCAACGTCGTTGGAAGTGTAATCGGGGATTGCTGTTCCGTCACTCTCGCAGATGCGTCTTGTGTCATCATTTTCTGAGCTTATAGTTCATGGGCATATATGTCCAAATTGACAGTGCTTAGCCGTGGTTAACGCGGTTGTCAGCGGAGCTAAGTACATTCCAAACTTGTGATAAATTGAGCAGCAGGCTGTTCTAAGAGTGTGTCCTACAAAAGGGTCAGTCTGTAGATCGCCAATCAACCCCGCGGTGTTTGGTATAGGGAGAAGTATACTAACAGCGGTAGCGTACAAATGAATAGCCGCTGATTCAAGAGTTTTCGTCATCTCCGCACCTAACCTAGATTCGTATCGCGCACACATGTTATCGATCTCCGCATCTGACATCTTGTCCACCGGACAAACTGAGAGACACCTACCGAGATACTGCTCCGATTGTTCCCCAGCAACAAGCGCAGCTAGCCGCTCGCGTCGCGTCGCGTTTTCATTTTCTTTCAGGAAAGATACCGTATCGGCAGCCGTGCCATCTTTCAGGAAAGATACCGTATCGGCAGTCGTGCCGGTACCTACAGGTCCAGTCGTGTCGGCAGTCGACACGACTGTCTCTTCCATTAGCTGATCGTGAAGTTCGTCGCAGTTCATTATTTTATTTTTAATAATTAGTACTATTCTGACTAGTCTCATAAGTCTATCATATTGCCAAGCGCACCACCCGATACTTATGATCACCGTTATGCTCGCAACAAAGCTCGCAGCGAAGCAGCAAATTGATTCCCACATTGTTACCCATTGTTCAGCATTTGTTCAACATTTGTTCATCATTGTTAAGCATTGTTCAGCATTTTGTTAGCCATTGTTCAGCAATTGCTCAGAATTTGTTAAGCATTGTTAAGCATTGTTAAGTATTTGTTAAGCATTGTTCAGCAATTGCTCAGCATTGCTAAGCATTTGCTCAGTAGTTGCTAACGAGCGTTAAGCTGCGCTTATTACTTTGTAAGCAGTTGGTTGATCAGTCTTTAACAGAAGCTTGGCGTGCTTGGTTTCCGAAACCATCTGTCGAACCTCCAGGCGCTCCTCGCGCGTTGGGATAAGGTCGTTCTCTCGAAGACAGTCGAATGAGTCTCGGTCCTTGCAGTGAAAGAGGGTGACCCATTTCGTTTGCTCGCGCATATTCTTGAGGACGGCGTTGTTCTTGGAGATCCATACGCTTTGCCCCGCATGGCGGCCCGAAAATGCGACCTCGGAGAGCATGTCCTTCTTTTTGGTCATCGCAGCCTTGGCCGAGCAGTCGTCAATCACGTATAGGGTGGACTCGCCCTGGAAGATTTGGTATAAACCACGCAGCCAATCGTGAAGCCTATCACCAGGGTCAATGACGTATACCTCAGGGTCGGTCCATATCCACGGGCGCCGCTGATAAGTCTCGTTGTGCCGCACAGTGGGGCACAGGATCACAATGTGTCGAAAGGCATCGCGATAGGAGCCCTCGAGTAAGTCGAGGATCAAAACCGTTTTTCAGCATCCTGTCTGCCCACATATAATGGCAGAGTGGGCATCACAAACTTTATTTTTATTTTCAGTAGAGTGCTGAGACGTATCGACCATCTTCGATGTTGAGTTGTGCATCTGTGATTATATATAAGTACACGTTAAATGGCCCAGCTCCTTCCGCCTCTTTGGTTATCTGGATCGTCACACCCTCGCTAGCGTTCTCAACTTGGCGTCCTCTACCGTACATTTGGTCGTCGTCGCTGACTCGCATGTCTAGCCATAACGCGTATTTGGTAGTCATGAACTGTGTGAGGGAGACGTCCGAGAGCTGCAGGTCCGAGAGCTGCAGGCAACCGCGGCAACCTACGGGGAGCGCTTAGAGCCGGCAGCAAACTGCTTTCTGGCTTCGTCCCACTGCTGGTGCGCGCGAAGGCCCTGGCTGTAGAGTTGATTGGAGACTCCCTCGATAGTCACCTCTACCTTCGTGATTTTTGGGTTATAGAATTTGTCGGTTTTTCTAACATCGAGCGCGAACCGACCCTCCTCGAACAGCATCAGTATACCTTTCATCGAGCGGGCGGGTGCGTTGACGTTAATATTACACAATGTGTCGCTTTTGTCTTTCGTCATCTTGCGGAGGCGAAGAACTAGGTCGGAACGTATGGCAACGCGCCCGGCGTACTGGGATCTGATCAATCGCGCGAGTTCGGGCTTCGTAACCATGTCGTACTCGAGCGAAACATTGTCGATCGTATACGTCGATGCCATGTCAGTGGCTATGAGAACTCGGCCGTAGTCGTTGAACGTTAGTTCGTATTCGAGGCGGTCAGCCAAAGCGCTCTGATAGTAGGGCATGTGACTCTCCAGCAACTCAAAGTCGAGCGGGATGTAGAAGCGGTTGCCGTAAGCGGCCGCGATCACGTTGTCGCTCGCGACGTTTTCTGCCTTGTCACCAGCCCCGATTCTAAGTCTGGTAACGTTCTTATTTTGGCTTGTGTCAGTACCCTGATAGACCGCAATTTCGCGCTCTCTCGCCGTCTTCCACAGGTCCTGGTAACAATGGTAGACGTCGCTGTCGTCGATCGACATCACCTCATTACCAGAAATCTTTATCATGGTCTTCTTGACGATGGCGCGACCCAGGTTCTGAACGAAGGTTCGGTCCACGTCTGTCGACGTCAGCGAAATAGTGAAAGCGAGGCAAACAGTCCCCGGCACAATGACGTCGCTAGCTCCGAGGTTCGGGAAGCGGGCTAAGAGCTGCCGGTTCTGGTCGATCGTCGATGGGTTGTTCGTAATAACGACGCTCTGTCTCACGCCTTTCGCCCCGTGGAGCTCCCGCAGTCTGCGGTATGGATTGAGTTTGCAGCCGTATTGACTCGAAGACATAATTCAGTGAAACTAAGTAACTCTATTTAACCCGTATGTTTTTTTCTTTAATACATCGTTAACAATGGCTAGTTACGATATTGGCGAATTCGACCGAGATGATTACCTCGATGATGATGACATCGATCGATGACGATGATGATATCGATGATGATGACATCGATGACGATAACGAAACGCCCTTCATGGAGACTCCAGCCGGCGAGGAAATAGGTGGCGCTACGAACACCATTAGTCTAAGTCAGAAATTACTCAGGTCAGCTGTAGACGACTACTACAACTCTTGGAAAGTGGAAAAACAAACATATAAAAGCCCTCGCCAGTCTCCTGGCTAAATTAGCCGGAAAGGCGGCTGCCTCGCTGCCTGGACTGATCGGGGGTCTCGTCTCTTACTTGTTATCTATATTATCAAAAATGGTCTGATGGTTCGCCGAGAATGCTTGGGCTTCAATTGTGGCGGTCGCCGGTCTCCTACTTTTAGCCTCCCGAGAGTTCCTAAAACCAAAGTCCGATCCCCACGAGGGCGACGACGAGCCCTAATTTCTCCTCCTCGTGGGTTGTGACACTAGTTCCTAAGGAACTGGTGGAACTTGATGAGACACTAGTTCCGAAGGAACTTGATGGTGTGCTTTGTACTGGGGTGGGTGCTTGCGGTTTTATGAAATCGGTTCCACTGCCACTCCGCTCCCGGGCCTCATGGGGGTGGAGCTTGATGAAACCCGTGTTCATGTTCCCGTTGTGGCCGATTTTTTGATTGACGATGGCGACTACGATCTGATTAGTGTAACTGTAAACCGGGACGTCTCGTAGTATCATATTGCTCGGCGCCATATAAAGACCTATTCCAGATACATAGTCTAATGGGGTGTGGGCATTCTGCAAAAAGTCTTGATAATTCTTGATCGCCTTCGGGAGGTCTACCTCAGCTGAGATGCTGGCCTCGACAAGTGCCAATAACTGTTTTTGCGCGTCAAACGCCGTTCGCGAGCCCAGTATAGCACTGCGCGTTTGCTTTTGTGAGCCGAGGATGGCCCAGACGTATATGCGAATGGAGGCGTTGAGGCGAATAACCCCGCCCTGCGTAAATCCAGTGCTTTTATCTAACATAAATGTGGTCCAAGCATTTCTCATCTGTGGAGTATCACCCTGGTCTAGGTATTCCACGTGGGCTACTTTAGTAGGTAGCCAATGACAATAACCGTCTTTACACGCAAGCCCTCCAAGCACTTCATCACCGAACGTCATCGTATTCAACTTATAATTATATTTAGTCCATGTTGCCATTTTTCTAACTGGTGGTGTTTTAGTCCCGCGATCATTCCACAACCCTGAGAAATATACAGAGATTTTATCCAGATGCCCACCACTAACTAAGCCTTTAAGGTGAATTAACCCTAAACTGTTGGTTGGGGTATATACTTTCTGTCTCCAGTCCGCTTCTTTTGGTACCACACATTCGCTACACAATCTTTGGAACGTATGTGCTGGAAATGGAGATCCCAGCCGTCGTCTTCAGGTATTGGAATACCTAGTTCTTTGAGAATCCTCATAATAGTATAATACACATGAAAGTTGTAGACACTTCGGAGCATGACATTCTTGGATGTCAAATGGTCTTGATGTGCAACTCCACATTCAGCTGTTGCACACCATACAGCGAAATTTAGCTGGTTCTGCCAGAAGTTCATATGGGAAAAATCCCATCTTAGTATTACATCTTGACTAGTAGTCTTTGGAACTACATATTTCTCAAACATGTTAGGGAAATTGGTGGCAAAGCCACTGTCCGGTCTAACTGTTACAGTTGGGTGTACAAGGGGGTTAACAACGTCTTTTTGCGTGTATTTACCACCAACTTTGTAGTTTGCATTAGAATTAAAGCCAAAAGCCTTGATATTATTATGTTTGCTACTATCACTAATGTTCAAAAAGAGAGTTGTGAACTTCAGAAGTCAATCGACAACTGCTGCGGAAAACGCCGGGTAGGCCTCAGATCAATCACCTTCACGGTTGGGTGGGAGAAAGTGGAGAAAGTGGGGAAGAGCGAAGGGTTTGGTTATGTGAAGGATGGACGCCCAGTAGGTGTAAAGCTGCCTCCTGGACTGTGGAGTTTTAGACAGCTCAACGATTTTGTCACCTCAGAGCTTGACGGTAGAACCAACCTAACATTATCGAAGGCTACCGGGCTCGCAACAATGACCATCGGCCCAGACAGCCGGGTAAGGATCTCTCTGACGTTGGGTATTCGACTCGGGTTTAGAGAGACATACTCCGCGTATAAAGGATTGTTTGTCTCTGGTGAGCACATCGGTGATAACCCGGTGGACTTCGCGTTCACGAAAACTCTCAGGGTGCACCTGGATCTGGTGAAGACATCGTACAACACGGTAGACGGATCCCCCAACACATTATTGAAAACCGTGCAAGCCAATGATTGTTTCTTTGGGGAGACTGCGACCTTAGACTTCCCACGCCCCGAGATGAAAGTTTTGGAATTGGGACATATCCAAGAATTTACGGTCTCTATTCTTGATGATCAAGCGAGAGGATTGAAGAACTATTACCCGATTTTGGTCGTCCTAGAAATTTCAAATTAATTCAATGAATTAAACTCAAGTTCGTAATATAATTTATAAGAACCAACATTATGAGTATATACGGACCAGGTAGTTCTTCCAATGTATTGACAATTTCGGATATTAATTCAAAGAATCCGAGTAACAATAATTTTCCAGACGGGGACTCCGGATCCAACCCCACAGATGATTTTTAACTACCGGAAAACACATTTCACTTATCAATAGAACTATGTCGGCGGCCGCGGACGAGATTCACAGGAGTATATCACAGCTTAGAGTAGACGTCCTGACGGCTACTACACAAGTTCGCGAAGAGGCACATACAGGACTTAAGGATCTCGGCGGAAAAATAATCCAAGTTGGGGAAGAGGATCTGGCAGCACTTACTGAACTAGGCGGGAAAATAACCGAATTTCGGGAAGTGGCCCAATCAGAGTTTATGGAAGTTTCCGATAAACTGAAACGTGTTCGTAGAGGCGCTCACAAAGCACTTGAGGAGACCTCTGAAAAGGTTCGTGCTGATGCCCATACCGCTATCGAGAAGCTTGCCTCATTGTTGGACACATCTGTAGAGCAGTTTAAGTTATTACACCGCAGAAAACCCATCATCACATTTTGGGCAGAGGAGAGGGGGGCGTTGGAAAATGGTGCCTATCAATATTCGTTCGGTGCCAACGCGATCAATAGATATGGGGGGGGGGGTGGGGTACGTCATGACAGCTCCAGGTACACTTCTCCAAATGGCGGTCTGCTCGGTTAATTGTAAGGGTAATTTTGTGGCCGCGGTCACCATAAATCTCGTACTGGATGGGGAAGAACGGGCGATTGGAGTCACTAAACTCGCTGGACAGAGGTCAGCGATGGTTTTGTTCGCCGGTGACAATCCAATTAGAGTTTCCGAAGGTAGTGTTATTAACTTTTTTACGAAAATCGCTGACCCAGCGAGTTCTTCCACTGTTGTAACATTGTTAATTGAACTTGATTTATGACGAGTGAACATTTAATACCGTTGAACCTACAACCAAAACCTGCCGATCCTGTTTCAACACCCAATCGAGCATTGGAATTGGGGGATAGGAGTTTGACCCCGTCAAACTTCAGGTTGAAAAGTATCGTCGAAATACAGCAGATTCTAAAACAAGAGGGGGAAACTCGGAGGGTAAATGCTAAAAAATATAGACGGGCTGCAAATATAGCGGAGGGAGTGAGCATCTTGATATCGTCCGTTTCTATAATGGGTGGGGCTGGAAGCGTGGCCTTGTTATCTACAGTCGTGGCAATTCCTATTGCCGCGGGTTTGAGTGGTGTAGCCGCTGGGGCAGGACTGCTGTGTATGGCGTTTAGTGTAGTGGGGAAAAAATTCGAAAATAACATTAGAAAGCACGACATAATATCGCTTCTCGCGAGGTCTAAGAAAAATAGCATCGACGTTATCGTGTCCAAAGCGTTGGCCGATAACAACATATCAGACGTTGAATTTGAGTTGGTGGTGGAGGAGATGTCTCGATATGAGGATTTAAAAAATACAATTAGAACTAAGGCGCGCCCCACCCTTCCCAAGATTGAGAATACTGATTGTGATTGGGATAAATTTATGTTAAAACTGGGAGATAAAGTGTGGGGGGGGGGCTGAAGTTACAACACCACCCCGCTCGGGAGCAGCACCAATACCATCCAATCCGCGATTGGGGTTGGACAATTGGAGGGAATTGTGATATTCTTATTTGCGGCAGCAGGATATCACACCACCATACAGTCCAGCTGTTCCGACGGCCCCGCCGTACGGAACATAAACTTGTTCGGCCCCCGTTACACCACCGCAATTATGTCACCCACCGGTCATCATACTTATCGATAACCGCAAACTGTCCGTACCGGGAAGTAATCGTGTTACCATGTGCCGTAGTCACCTCTCTCATATATATATCGCCTCGATACTTTGGTGCATATGGTGAAATCAATACACAAAACAAATACACCGGCGGTTTGTGAACAGGTAATGTTTATCTCCAGGCTTATGTTGCATAACTGCCTTGGTGGTTGTGTGTGTACTAAGGAGCGTTCCTTTCCGACCGGCGTTAAATTGTGCCATAAATCGACCGAATACCGATATAACGAGCGGTGGTATAGTGACAATGCCCGACAAATAACCTCGGCAAAATAGTCTTACGGGACTTATCAAAAACTTCACATCAGATCGGTTCTATCTTTATAACTGACTTTCTGATTTGAATTATTACTAAACGATAATACTTGCGAGCACGTAATTCCTTGTTAGCCAGTCGATGAGTAGCGCGAGTGCCACCGCATGGTGGACATAACAGTGCCTCGGATTTGGTCCCTACCCCGCAATGCCGACATGGGCGAGGCGAAACGGACCCTCTTCTCATCCATGCCCGGTGATGTTTGCAATACTCGTAAATACCGGTACGATGACATCGCTCGTGACTACCTGTCTTCAACCACGCGCAATTAACTAGAACCATTGTGTGAGTACATATACTGAGTATAACCAATGGATTCTTATCTCTAATAGGGTGTATTTCACCTTATCGATTATTTCACAACACTAGGTAGTGTTTATCTTCAGGTTTATATTTCATAACAGCCTCGGTGATCGTGTGAGCTAAGGCACAACTGGAGACGTGGGTTGTGAGTTCGTGCCGCGGCTGGACCTTAAACATTTTCTTATTAACTCATATCCTTACAAACGATATCGCCATGGTAAACAACTGCATGCCAACGGCGTTCCTATCCGCCCGCTCGAGGAAGTATATGGTCTCGCGGTTGATGAAAAATACTTTTCAATCTTCTCATCCATACCGTGTGAACAGTGGGGGAAAATCCAAGTAGTATATAAGAGTCAACAATGATACCACCTCCTGATGGGAGCCACCGCTCGTAGCGGGGGGCTTCCATAGGGAGGTGGTATCATTTTGACTCTTATATACTACTTAGCATATTTATTTGACTACATATGTCAATCATATGATGTGTTTTGTGTCAATATATGCTTTACACTACTATCTGCCACTATCTAGGGTGTATTTGTGGTATATTTATATGTATTTAGACTAAAAGTTGAATATTTTAATTTTTCGGCCTATCCTATATTCAGACCAGTCGATTTATGAAAACGGGATATTTTTTATTCTAAAGACATTAGTTACAAAAATAGCAGATCCTGATGAGACGGCTCGTCAGGGACCGGCACATCTGCATCTACAGTGTTTGCAACACCGCTATAAAGGGCTGTATAGTTGAAACGGCTAATTCATTGTAAGTCACGTGAAGTTGAACATGTTACATGTGCATGCAGCTGACGGCCATTGGAATGTTGTTATATGTCATTCGAGTCAACGAAGCATGCATGGTGGTTGCAAACACGTTATCAGTTGTCGTACATACAATGTACACGCTCGTATGCATTTCAGTTTTATATTACAGGTATATGCCCACGCGGTAGGCACAAAATGAGCTTTATAGGAATTAAATAAGTGTATAATTATGTCACTTTTCAACCAGTTCTAAGATTTGCAAGTGCCCGATGTACAGATAGAATCATTCATATACAAACGAGGCATAATATTTTTTAATTATTTATATTAATAAATGCGTCACCTGAAAAAATAACATTTTCGACAGATTACAAAGTATGATCACTGCACATTAACAAATAAATACAGGTAATAAATAGTAATTTCCGTTAACATATTAAGGAAACACGGTTATCGCTCATGATATGTATTTATACTATATTTGGGTGGATTTGCGTGTATTTGGGTGGTTTGTGTAACCGTGCCCCGGACCCCTCTAGCATTCGCAAGAACTTTGCTCGTTCAACGGAATGGCCGCACCACTTTTCAATACCCTCCTACGCCGGTGACACATATCACGTGTACTATACGCAATTGGTTTTGGTCAATCTTTTAAAGCAATAAAGAAAAGAAAAGATGGATGGATGGATGTGCCTTCATCTCTCTCCGATAGTTAGGCCGATTTTCCCCTATTACGCCGTATTTTTACCTTTATCCAAATAATCGACCATTACGCCATTTAGTGACGCAGTGCATTTCCATGCCTCCGATAACCGTAGGCTAAATCGATCAGTCAATGGTAACTAGGCTTTGAGATCGATTAACCGTTGTCTGACATATGTCGAGTCCGTTGTACGAATTGAGACTGTAATCAGGTAATAGAATGGTAAAATGTTAAATACAGATACACGTACACTCCTGTAACCTATTTCACCAACATTGCAAAGTATACTTATCTAGCAAAGTATACTTTGAGGGAGTACTCATTTATTTTTCCTGAAATGCATAATTTCATATAGAACTAACAACTGCATATATTTGATGATTACAAGTATGCAGAATTATTATACTGAATTTATTACATTATCACAGCCAAAATTGCTGTGATAATGTAATAAATTCAGTATAATAAATATTGAAAAAAATAATTCTTAAATTTAAAATATCTCCCTCAAATTATACTTTTGATGAAATCGTCTACTGTTCTCTACAATTCTTTCACTAGTTGTTAACCCATTCCTTTCGGAATACACGTTTACGGGTATGAAATTTATTAAATATTTTTAAAATATTTTTTTTATTTCTCAATGAAAGTATATGTTGTGACCACTCGACGAGACGGTTCAAATGGTGGTCGCGACATATACTTCTGAGCGCATAGAAGGCAAATATTTAGGATTTTCCTCAAACATAACGGCGTCTGAGGCAGATCGAGTCAGTAAAATGAAAAGTGTAGATACATACCCGTGGTATGACAGCGATTGGACTGGGCGGCGACTCTCTCGTTGTTAATACGGCTGAAACAGACACACATGTACAGTGGAACCTGTATAAACCGAACAGCCTGGGAGGTCCACAGGGTGTCCGACTTAAAGAGGTTTAACTGTATATCAGGCATTTGATCATTCCGAGCCATAGTTGTGTGCTATGCGATCACTAAAATATATTATCACCTGGGATAAGTGACAAAGAAGCTCATCAGAAATAAGACAGGGCTCCAAATTAGGAATTAGTAATTGAGTATTTTCACTCCATTATTTCTGAAGCAATTGGGTATTTCGAAATTTTAATTGGGTAAAATAAAATGACACTACTGTTTACACATCAACAGACAGCAATTATTGAATAGCTGAAAACATGTCTTGGCATTTCATTAGAATTGTCTCCTTGGAGACAATTCTAATGAAATACCAAGATGTGTTCGCGTGGAAAATAAGAAAACTATGCTATAGTTGTGGTCTGTTTATTGTTTTCTGCAGCATGATAAATGAACTACAATATTGTAATTGCTTTTTGATACTCGCTCCTTCTGATTTCAATTGGGTTTTTGGCAATTTTAATTGGGTATTTACGCAAATACGCAGCTTATCTGGAGTTCTGATAACATGACATGTGTTTTCTAGGTGTTCGGTTTAGATTGTTCCACTGCACTACTGTCTATTCCACAGCTTTCTGCTTCGGCGATTAAACACATCAATTTAGATCTAAAACTATTTAAAAGCAAGTACGTTTTAATCAATAACACAAAATTCACTCTTCCCAATTTTAGTTGATGCAATTTATCAAATATTGATTTTATTGCGAAAACAAATCCTATGGGCAAAAAAAGGGCTTGGGCGTCACCTGGATGGTCCAAAAGCGATAGTTTTCGCTAGATAGCTTGGAAATGATGTAACTAAGAAAACAAAATTTTGATTTTTATTTAACAAAAATATATACATGTAGTTCAGTCCCCATGTTAAATTTCCAAAGAAAAATTGTGTTTTTGGAAATATAATAAATATTTGATGGAATTTCAAAAAATGGGGAGGGTGACCTTTTCGTGTTTGATAAAAACTACTTAATATATGCATCATCCTTTTTCATATGTAATGGGTTTAATAGCCGTCGCAGATAGAACACAGGGAAAACAAGTAAATTACTGTCTATTACACGTTTTTTTGCCGACGAACTTTTCGCCGTTAAACACATTAAAGGTACATGCTCCCTCAGTAGACACAAACTGTTCTTTATATCAGAGACATTATGTGAGACATTTTCTGCCAAAATAAACATTACTTCACCATTATCCCAACGTATTAATTGGCATTATTATACATTTTATATCAGACGTAAATTTCCACACTGATATCAGGGGCGAACACCCTGTTTTCTTAAAATGTTAACGGACATTACTATTTATTATTAGCCGATCTATTTATAGATCGGCTAATATATTGGTCATACATCGAATTCTGAAATTGTAGCAACCCTTTTCTCCGCTATTCGGTAATCTACGAACGCGAATTTTGCTGTATCACTTCCAAATTGCATCAACCGATAAAGTTTGCATTTTTGGCAATTATGTCCGTTTAAAACTTTTAAATATAGCCAAATAACACAATTTTGAATACGTAATGAGCTGAACGCCGGAAGAGATTCAACCCGGAAGTTGTTGTTGTTGAAGTCCATAGTTGGCTCTAATGGCCATATACGCCAACATACGCCGATTATTGGGCTAATTTAAAGCTTTTATTTATTAAACAGAACAAGTTTCAGCCACGTATAATCGCGTAAAATGTGTTTATTCGGCTAATTTATAATCGACCTCTGCTCAAAATCTCCTCCGACTAGCAACACCAGCATCTCGGGTTTATCCCATTGGATCGCGTATGCGCGTCATTTGACGCTAGTTAATATTCACAAAATTTTCCAGCAATCAAAACGAAGAATTGCCCTTCATAGCGAACTTTGATTTGTTTACGTATCATGCAGGGATGGCAGGGATGCATCCAGCACGCGCGATTGCGGCATTCCCCCTTAATTAGTGTCAATGCTGCAAATTATTGATTGTCTTGCGCCCGACATCGCGCAAAAAATCACGGATGGGCCCCTTTTTAAATGACCAGTGCGCACATTAAAAAAACGTAATTGACTATTTAAACGCTCTGCGTATTTAAATCATTGGAAGGCGTGCAGTTCAATCGAGTTTGTGCGGCCGTTGAACGTAAGCTTCGAGTCGATTTAAACCATTTAAATCGATAAACAAGGGATAAACAAGGGATAAACAAGTGACAACGTTATCAAGGCCAATCTGGGCATGTGCCTGAATACGCATGACGTCAATTCGACTGGTACATTTTGTTGAGTACGTTAATTAATGGTTACTTTGTTAAGTAATATTTGTATTCGACTGGACTGGTGAATGGGATATCCCTTTGCTAAAAATATGTAGCTCCGTGTTATTATTATATTACATTTCCGTAAACTGTGTTGACAATATTGTGGCAATATGTGGACCTGTGCAGATATATGTAGATGAACATAGGACTATTAAAAAAAAATCCGGGCTCCGGTAGCGAGCATTATTTTTCAATTTTTTTTATTTTTTTTTCAATTTTTTTCCAAATGTTTACTGTTTTTTCTTCAATTTTTTAAAAAAAAATTGATCAATTTTTTTTCTACATCAAATTTTATTTCCTATTAATATTGTTTTCGGGGCCCCAAATTTTCTAATAGAATTCAATTTTTTTTCTTGAGAATTTGGTTGGGGAGGAAATCAACACTTCTCTCATTTTTCCCTGAGATTCCGTAACTACTAAAATGTGGACATAATTATATTGAACCCTGATTTGATCGGCTATTAACATCATGCTCTGCATGTCTTTTCATTCTCTGTATTTATTGTTTGATGTGCAACGATGTGCAACGATCATACTTTACAATCTGTTGAAAATATTATTTTTTTCAGGTGACGCATTTAAATAGTATAAATAATGAAAAATAACGCGACTCATTTGCATATGAAAATAACAGATATAATAGCAGAAAATAGATATACCACCGCGCGTCACTATCAGCAAAATAAACATTACTAGATGATTATATATGTATAGTGGACACTCGTGATTTTTAGAACCGGTGGAATAGTGACACAAGTATACACACAAGTATACACTTATTTAACTCCTATAAAGAAAATGTTGTGCCTACTGAGTGGGCATGTACAGGCAATGTAAGTATTTTTTCACCAATAATAAAAAAGTCACCCTCCCCAAAATTTTGTGTTTGATGAAATTTATAGCGACAAAACTATTTTCCTGTGGGAATTTAACATGGGGGAAAAAGAAGTGGAAGCGCTGGAGAAGAAGTAAAATCATTTTGGAAATGTACTCCGAAGCATGGCTATATACCTTGTAACTATGAAAACAAAAGTTAGATTTTGAAATTCGGTCCACAAATAAAAAACACCTCCCAGGATGCCCGATTTATAGAGGTTTCACTGTATATTTAAAAACATGTATGTCGAAGCGAGCATAATTACGAGGTGTCTGAGGACTACTACAGAACCACCTGCTTTAATTTCGCCCAGTTTATCAAAGACATAATATTGGCAACGCCAACTATCAAGCAACTTGATTGTCTGAGCCTGAGCTGTAGCAGGCACAGCCAATCTAGATGCTTGATTTCAATGACAATATCCAAGTATTTAGAAATAAATAAGTAGACAAATATTTGCAAGATTTCCACATCAGCAAGGTGCATGATCATGTGGTTACAACAACAACAACGTCGCCCACTCCAAAGTAAGTATTATTTAATATTTTCCTTAATATGCAAAGGAATTTGATGAAATATGGCGCAGCAAACACGTCTTCATGAGCTGCATTTGGTGATCCAGGGAGTTTGGCACATACTTATGTCGTTTTTGAGATGAACCGATTTCCGTGTTGGATTTTGGGCGAAAATACAGAGACCACAAAATGCAGCTTAGCAAGACGCGTTTGATGCGCCATATTTCATCAAAATCCGTTACGTAATAAGAACACTATAAAAGAATACGTACTTTGAATCAGATGGATTCTGGAAATTTCAGTACTTGTTTTTGTTGTTAGTACCACGTGATCATACACTTGTATAAGGTATAATTCCCGCATGTTAAATGTCCATAAATGTTTTCAGCGATGTTACATGTTTATAGGATTTAGTTTTATTTTCTTAAGGACCCGTGGGGCCCCTGATCATCTAATGATTCATGCATAATTGCTTCGTAAATGTGATGGGATATAAGCAGTACATACATGTGAACATTCTCTTCTTACTATATCCTACACAGTGCACGATGTTTCCATGTCGGCTATCTTAGCGTGTACATGCCATCAGCTAGTTCTACCTCTTATTGCGGTTGACACACAGAACTAATAAAATGACAAACGCATGAATAATAGTTGATGCAACATGATGGAGAGAAATCTGACTACAGCAAGCTATACCTTGTTTTCATCAAATTTATATACAAAGTCTGATATCTGAAGGGTTTGTTGGCCCTTTGTTGAAATGTTTGAGAATTCAGTAAAGACTGTGTAACAGTAAGAACAATACACAGTGATGTAGATATATACCTGTATTACAATAAATACTGTATCGAATCCAGTGACTTGTAAGAACAATACACAGTGCTGTAGATATATACCTGTATTACAATAAATACTGTATCGAATCCAGTGACTTGTAATCAGTTATCAGAGTGTATTGTCACTACTGTCTACTTGCCTGCTATGTGAGTAAATACGGTGTTTAAATGTGGCAGATGCTCTCTAATAATAGACAGTGCATCAGTTTGACATTTTACACACTGAACACGTGTCCGTTCTATATTGTGTGAGTGATGGTAGAACTGCTCAGATATCTAGTTTTTTGTGTAGTCTACTGGAATAATATTTATAGGATGTTGTCATCCTATCTATGTGGAACGTATAGCACCAAATTTTATTAGATTCTCTGCCATATTATTTGCTGTATGTGTCAAACCCTCCAAGTGGTGAAACTGACCGATAACATGTACAAACTAAAATGGCAGAGATGGCAACGCAATACTCTGTACAATATAGTCTAAGAAGAACAGGATCAGATATACTTCATATGTATATTCAGTCACATGTATGATTCCACTACATTCGAAACAAACGGTCATATTCTATATAGTCAGTCCTTAAGAATACTGTACCCACCTGATGTTGCAATAACGAAATCTCCGATCCTTCCCGTTGTTGCACTTGAATATATCAACATATACAGTAAAGATGGCACGCCACACACCAATATACACGATATCCACAAACATTTCACTGACACCATAATTGTATATATCCTCTCAACACAACTGTATAACAGGGAACATGGATTTTTTTTTCTTAATTCGTTCCCACGAAAAACAATTCGTTCCCTCAATTTAACAATTCGTTCCGTCGAATTAACAATTCGTTCCCACGATACAGCAATTCGTTCCCTCGAATTAACAATTCGTTCCCATGAAATGACAATTCGTTCCCTCTAATTAACAATTCGTTCCCACGATGTAACAATGCGATCCCACGAATTAACAATTCGTTCCAGTGGGAACGAATTGTTATTTCGTGGGAACGAATTGTTAAATTGAAGGAACGAATTGTTAATTCGTGGGAACGAATTGCTAAATTGAGGGAACGAATTTTATTTCGTGGGATCGAATTAATAAAAAAAAATCTACGTCCCCTGCATGTGTCACACAGGATTACTGTTTAAATCTTAAAAAGTGGGAACCGAACTTTTCGTCTTCTGTTGTTTTTTATCGTCTATATCCTCCACATAAAAAAACATTGTTTGGCAACTTATTGTAATCATTTCGTTTGGAAATGATTCTAATGTGTTGCCAAGCTATGTATTTGATGAGACAAATGGAAAATAAATAACAAACAGCAGACAAAAATAATAGTTTATGCTATAAATGACACTATTATTTTTTTTATTTTTTGAATAATTGACAATTATACATGGGGAAGATAATTGCCCAAGTATGACAGGTCAATTCCCTAAGCCATTGTTTGCAGCTTAAGGGTACATAGTACACTCAGTGGGCACAAACTGTTCTTTATATCAGAGACATCAACTGAGACATATTCTGGCAAAATAAACATTCTTTCACCATTACCCCACGCAGTCATCGGCATTATTATACATTTTATATCAGACGAAACTTTCCAAACGGATATCTGGGGCGATATCCGTGTTTCCTTAAAATGTTAATGGACATTACTATTTATTCTCCCTATTTATTGTTTGATGTGTATTTATTCTTCCTATTTATTTTTTGATGTGCAATGATCATACTTTATAATCTGTCGAAATTTTTTTTTTCTTCAGGTGACGCGTTTAATTAGTATAAATAATTAAACGATCATGCCTCATTTTAATATGAAAATGGCCTGATACCACCGCCAGTCACTATCAGTACAATATATTACTAACTGATTTATATCTGTATAGATGGCACTCGTAATGTTTAGAACTGTGAATAGTGACACAATTATACACTTATTTAATTCCCCATAAAGAACATTTTGTGCCTACTGAGTGGGCATGTACCATTAACGTCCAAATATCCAATGCAAAACATGTGTCTACGCTTTGACTGTAGTCTTACGTGGAATCCAATACAAATATAATACACGCGCGATTGCGAATATAACTATGATAGCAGGGCTCCAGATAAGGAATTAGTAATTGTCTCAGTATTTTCACTCCATCATTTCTGAAGCAATTGGGTATTTCAAAATTATAATTGGGTAAAATAAAATCACACTACTGTTTGCACATCAACAGATAGCAATTATTGAATTAGTTTGCTTTGAAATGAAAACTTATCTTGGAATTTCATTAGAATTGTCTCCTTGGAGACAATTCTAATGAAATATCAAGATGTGTTTTCATGGAAAATAATAAAAAATGCTATATTTGTGGTCTTGTGGTCTGTTTATTGTTTTCTGCAGCCTAATACAGGTACCACAAAATTGTTATTGCTTTTTGATGGAAAATAATAAAAATTGCTATATTTGTGGTCTTGTGGTCTGTTTATTGTTTTCTGCAGCCTAATACAGGTACCACAAAATTGTTATTCTTGTGGTCTGTTTATTGTTTTCTGCAGCCTAATACAGTTACCACAAAATTGTTATTGCTTTTTTATGGAAAATAATAAAAATTGCTATATTTGTGGTCTTGTGGTCTGTTTATTGTTTTCTGCAGCCTAATACAGGTACCACAAAATTGTTATTGCTTTTTGATACTCGCTACTCAATTGGATTTTTCGGCAATTTTAATTGGGTATTTACGCAAATACGCAGTTTATCTGGAGCGCTGGGTAGACAGGCTCCGCCTACGACACGTACAGAAACATGCAAATGTACAGTTACTGTAGCGCTTTTCTGCTCCTTACCTATTTGTATATACTAATATCGTATACATATCGTAATCGTATAGTATTGGTATATTTAATGAGCATATCGTATGATCATATAATATTGGTATGTTTGTACCGTATCATCGTATAGTATAAACGTACTATACGAATATTATACAAACATACGATATCCGTTCGTATATACGATATATCCGTACAGATATGGTATGAATATACCATACCCGAAGTGTGGCTTTTCATTCTACTGAAAACACCTCTCATTTTAAAGAAATTCTCGACTCCAAAGAGGACCAAATGCGGACGGGGTGGGGGGGGGGGATGGGGGGGGGGGGGGAGGGGTTCACTAAACCAAAAATGTTCGTAAGTGCAAAATTATATTAGTCTATACATTTCAAATTAACAATGTTTTCTTATGCGTAAGCAGCCTATGCTCAATAAATGTAAATCTATCGCTTGAAATTTCCAGACGATCCTAAATTTGCACTTACGAACAGTTTAGTCGTACGAAGATTAGTGAAACAGGCCCCTGTTCTCTATAAATAGATTTGCAAGGGAGATAACTAGCTACGATCCCTAGCTTCGATTTAGGCCTCTAGTATCGTTCAAAGGCCAGTCTCTCCTACTTTCACTATTCGTATGGATGATGTGGGATCTACTTGTACATTTGCCCACGGAAACTCTGTTTACATCACGTGGCCAACAGGTTCAGTGTTTTCTTCTAAATACTACAAATATGCTGAACACTGGTCTTAAACGCACCCCAAAATGTTCCTCAAGTTACACTGGGTAGTAATAGATCAAGATTTGCAAGCAAACTAGGTATGTCACCTCAAAACGCTCGCAATATTTGTTTTATACCGGACTACTTCTGCCCCCTGTGTGCCATTTGGTATTCTCTAACCTCAAGATAATGATAAGTATGTACATGGGAAATATCGCATATAGTGTTACAAAGGTTTCAACAAAATCTGATACATGGTCAAGTGTGACCCTAAACCAAGGTGTATGATCATGTGGTACTAACAACAACAACAAGTACCGATTCAAAGTACGTATTATTTTATAGTGTCCTTATTACGTAACGGATTTTGATGAAATATGGCGCAACAAACGCGTCTTGATAAGCTGCATTTGGTGGTGTATTTTCGCCCAAACGTCTGTCGTTTTTGCGAAGAATCGACACGGAAATCGATTCTTCGCAAAAACGACATAAGTCTGTACCAAATGCAGCTCATGAAGACGCGTTTGCTGCGCCATATTTCATCAAAATCCGTTGCATATTAAGGAAAATATCAAATAATACTTACTTTGGAGTGGGCCACATTGTTGTTGTTGTAACCACGTGATCATGCACCTTGTAAACGACATACTTAGAACTCATTTGTCATGCACGGGAATGATGTAAGTGCGTGTATGGCAAACTGACTATAAATAATTTTCTTTGACCAATGCCTATTCAGATCTTAGTAGGTCACTGAATGTATTATTGCTTGGATTTTCGCAGCTCAAATATTTGAATTGTTTAGTTTATTAGAACAGTTTTAGTTCTCACTTGTATAATCAATGAATATGTTTAATTTACTGTCTGTTCCACGTTTTGCTGCCGACGAACTTTTGGCCATTAAACACATTACATCTAAAACATATTTAATTGTAAGTACTTTTTTATCAATAACAAACTTGTAGTCACCCTCCTCAAAAAAATGATTTGAATTGATGAAATTCCATCAAATATTGATTTTATTGCGAAAACACGATTTTCCTATGGGAATTTAACATGGGGGCTAAAAATAAAAAAAATAAAATAAAATATTTTTTTTACCTGTGGACCGATTTTCAAAATCTAACTTTTGTTTTCTTAAATACATCATTTTCAAGCTATCTCGCCAGGTATCGGAGTCAATTTCCAAAATTTTGGAAATTGACTCCCCATGTTAAATTCCCATAAAATCAATATTTGACTGAATTTCATCAAATAAACAAATTCAGGGAGGGTGACTTTTTTGTT
The DNA here is from genome assembly GCA_029237695.1 of Conchocele bisecta. Taxonomy (NCBI): domain Eukaryota; kingdom Metazoa; phylum Mollusca; class Bivalvia; order Lucinida; family Thyasiridae; genus Conchocele; species Conchocele bisecta. Next base: position 61,985,192 of record CM055280.1, read on the forward strand.
ATTGATGAAAAGGTACTTACATTTAAACATTTTTAAGATTGAATGTGTTTAATGGCCAAATGTTCGCCGGCAGCAAAACGTGGAACAGACATTAGTATGCTCATTTTGAAAGCAATGCGTATTCGGCTAAATTAAAATCAATTAGTAAAATGCATCAATACGTGCTATACCTGAAGCTCCAATGCGG